>OOFG01072166.1:0-15324 GCA_900323295.1 Molva molva
GCTCATGTGAACATCATGACCTCACTGTTTTCAGCCTTTGAATGAATTAGTGCTGTTCATTTATACTGATTTAAACTGTCCAAATATGATCCGTAATACAATATTGACCAAGAGTGAATAAGAAAATATAAAACAATCAAATGTATTTAAAGATAAAATTTAGCTGGGAAACTTTGCTCTGATGGGCCAAAACCGATGTTTTTTCACTCTTTTTCCTGTCTGCGTCAAGGTCCGATGGGCATTTGTGCTATGCGTCTAGAAGTAGTGGACTTACACAGCATACTGAGGATCCACCATATTGTTAACCCAATATGGTGGATCCGTTTGAGGCTTCATCCTCGACCAGGTTTGGAAGGTTCAAGGCAAGCCGGTTCAAAGTCGTAAAGCAAAAGTAGCCAATACTTCAAAAAGATGGATAAACATCAAATATTACCTCAAAATGAAAAGGCATTCTTAAAAAAAACACCATTGCATGTTGAACACGACCATTTACTCTCAGACCAAGAGCATTATGTGTGGCAGGCCAGCAGCAGCTGGCTTAAATACGGAGACATGACCACCAACATGGTTTGCAACCCAGCACCCTTCCCTCTGTGATAAGCACGTGCTCAGTCACCGTCCGGAACACCACCTGCTATTTTGCTCTTAAAACAAGTTGGGATTTTAATTATTTAATACATTGACCTCTGTCATTACCTCATCTCAACAGTGACCACCATTTTGCAAAACCATTTATTTGATTAATTTAAAAAAGATTTGTCCATATAGTCCCAATCTTTTTTTTTCGGTGTAAAATTAAAAAGAAAAAAAACTAGTTTAATAATGTTTAATAATAACCTATTATTATTCCAATACCACCGCATAGGATATTTTCTGCTTTTAATGGTTGCAAAATGGTGATGCTGCTTTACAAATAGCCTACTGTAAAAGAGCTGAAAGAATGGCTAAGTCACAGATGCCAAAGCTTTAATTTTGTTTTCACTATTTAATTTATTTATTACTTTTTCTGAACAAACTGATTTAGGCTACAATGAAGTATAATCTGATGTATAATATGAAAAATGAATACTTGAGTACTTACTATATTAGAAAAGCTTGGGCTGAGACTAAACAGAACCCGATGATCTGTGCAGCCGTATTAAAGAGACAATTCCAATCATCTCTGATCACTTTAAACATACTCGCTATCGCCATCTAGTGACAAAGTATGTTATTAAACACACTCGCATCAAGGTAGCAGGATGATATACAAGCGTAAACAAAATAAAACCACTATTCATAAATGGCAAGACGGATATATACATATATATGATTTAATATTTAGACCAATTCCATAATTAAGATTATTATTTTTCATTACCAACGGACAATGGAATGTACCCTGAAGATGTGATAGCTGGTAGGCGAGTCAATTTTATCTAGTAGGCCTACTGATGACAAATCTGCACAAACATTTTAATTTCAATCCATTAGTTTTTTCCTCGTTCCTTTTTGCCTCACACACATGCCATGTTGGGGGACCATACGGTAATTGAACAGCTCCTGTATTTCCACTGGGTTTTAGCCTATTCTTTCATCATTTATGTATGAGAAAATTTAGGTCTGCATTTGAGTGTGCGAGGTGATTTTCAGCATTTCCTTCCGATACACAATTGCTTTTAAAATCCGTGAGCGCAAGGTTTTCACCGCCGAACTTCGAGGGACACCTGGTCCTGGGTAGGCCGAGATGACAAATGGTCAGCAGGAAGAATGTAGGACGATTTCCGAAGTAGTAGACCTTCCCTCATCTTAGTGAAGGCGAGATAAGACTAGCCTACTCTCCGTCATTCGTAATGAGGAGAATATGTTGATTAGTAGGTCTAACCAACCGTTTAACCTCTTAGAAATCCTCACAAAATCATAATTAGCAACATACATAGGCCTAACCCTTGTTTTTTGCATTCTGCAAGGCACGCATTGGAAGTACATTGGTCAGCAGCTTGGGTCAGTCTGCAGTTATGAAATGTTGTAGCCTCAACAGGGTGATTTTTCTTTAACTTAAATCTGTGTATTGTATGATTTTTTTCTACATTTGAACATGTAGGCTACTCTCTATCTTCGCATTCTAATTACTGGAAGTATTCACATATTTTATGTATTATTGGGATGATGGGTGGGTGTTGGTTTTTGTCTTCGTCTACTTGGGGATTTTTACCGGTTTTCGCAATTTGGTTCAATAGCACCACCAAGTGACGGAACATGATTTCGCCACTTGTAAATAGATTGTAGAATCGAAAACACTTGCAGTATGATTATGACATCTTATGATCTAAAAAAGGCTGTTAAGCGACATAAAATACAATCTTGTTTATAATTGTAATTGTCCTCATTTGGGATAGAAAGGTAATCTGTAACCCTGAAAACAATGGTCTCACGCTACGATGGATGGCTGCAGAGAGACATGCTGAGTTCCGTTCTCTACATGATTAAATATATAATTAAATAATAATATTTTGATATTTAATTAGCCAAGTGTATTATTTGTGGACTATTTTTGAGCATACAAATAAAGATCTGCATCTTATTAATGATCCTTGTTACTTTATCACTTTCGCTCAGCAAATGGAACACAATGAAGGACAGTAAGGACATAACAAATGTTTTTAGCATATGGTATTCTGTGCCCCTTAAAATATGTATGGTAAAATTAACTGACCTGTAGTCTGAACAATTATGTTGTAGTTCCCAGAGTTCAATGAACTTACAAATGAGTGTGAAATGGAAGGACCCATTACACCATATAATTTGTAACTGCCCATTAATGGGAAATAATTACAAACACATCAGTTCTAACAACAGTTTCCAATGAGTTTAATGAAAAACACAACACATCATAGGACCTATGGCGACATGGGGGAATGGTGGAATGAGCTTATTTGTCCTTTTCCCTCTGCTCCTTCTCTTTCTTATCCTTCTCAGCCTTGGCCTCTTCTGCTTCATGTTTCTTTATGAGTACATCCACCTCTTTCTGTTTCAGCACTTTGATTTTTGTCTTCCCGTCTTCCCGTGTCAGGGTGGCAATCTCCACTAAAGGAAACAAGCAGATACATGTTTAATTATGGCTTCATTCACAGATAGTAAGATACAACTGTTCTATGGCCCTTGCCCTTGTATATTAGCCACATAATGTGATGAATGCGCCCTGATTGGACATAATTATTATCTTAACCATTATACAGCTCCAGCAACCCCTGATGTTAAAAAGAGGCATTACTGTATGTTGGTAATCACATATTCATCAAGACATTTTAAACTGGGAAAGCTAGTATCTAGCAGAGCAACGTTACAGGTGTACAAATTAGTCAGTTAGACAACTGAAGAATATTTAACATAGGTAGTTCTGACCAAGCAAATCGATTGGTCAACGAGACATTTAGAGCTAGCAATGCGTTTTTGTGCCTATATTTGTGGTATTTATTCAGTTTGGGATATCCCAAACTGAATAACCCACCCCATATAAGATAAATGATTGTGATTGGCTTGACCCGGGTCCATGTCGGCTGAAAATCTGTCTGAACGGGAGGGGGGCTTGACGCTTATGCGCTTGCATATTCGTCAGGTTCCCAGGCTTCCTAACCACACCACTGTCATACCAATATGGATGTAAGAGGGTAAAGCACACCCTCTCTCGTGTAATAATGCTTAAGACGCAGCATTATCAACCATACCTTCATCTGACCTCTGACCTCACCTTTCTCTGCAGATAGCTTGCTGACATCCATGGTCTTGTTGAGGACTTTGACAGCCAAGGCCAGAGCAGAAGAAAGCGTCATCTCACCCTCTTTGAAGTCCTGCTTCAACATGGACACTGCAGCCTTGGGTCAAATTTTCATATACAGTTATCATCATTTCTTGTTTTGACAGGCAATATCTATTTCATGTTTGCTTCAATTTTTTGATTGGATATATATAGTGACAGTGAACTCACCGCGCTGTTGTTGCCGATGCACGTTGCCTTCCAGCCTCCGTAGTTACCGCTTGGGTCGCTCTGGTACAGCTGGAAGCCGTAGTGTTTGTCCCAGCCCATGTATAGCAGTGACACACCAAATGGCCTCTTCCCTATCAAGAACACACATCATGAAGACATTCATTCAAAAGGGTTTGTTGGTGGGTATGTTCACAGAATGCATTTACTTTGGTCTCAATGCTGGTTCTTCGGTTTTTTACCTTGGATTAATTTGCTTATTGTAGCAGATTTATATCAGTCTCTATGTCAAAAAGAATTGCCTAAAAGTAGCAATCTATCCATTGTAATGGTCGCTTAGACATCAATATAGAAACATATTTTTAATGAGTCCATAGTACTCAACGATTGCTTTCTGGTGCAGCAGACATCACCTGCTTCTTCGCTAATTCCTGTTTGATCAATTATTGTGAATAGCAGCAAATAAATACCTCCAAACTGTGTGTAGGCTTGTTTGATGTCGCACAGTGCAGTCACTAACTGCTCACAGGGCATGGGCTCCTGATACTGTAACAAATACCTGAAAAGATAGAAAAACATGTATTAGACCGTTTTCACAGAGGTGTCATCGCAGGAAAAAACATAGGTGTCGCTTATAACATTAATTATCAGTCTTCTTTTATGTACCAGGGCACATGTAGCAGAGCAAACTAGTGAAGATAAGTCTACTATCCACATTTGTTTGTCCTACGATGACACCTCTGTGAAAAGGGTCTAAGAAGCACTGAGAAACTAATGAAACAACAATGGAAGGATGTTCTTCTGGGACAAACCTCTGTGCAATAAGCCGCAGTTCATTTGTTAGGACATTAGCATCTGATGTGATTCCAGCAACACTGCATGCTATGTCTCTAAAAGAGATGAACAAAATGTTCAGATTACAACATTACATTGCAAATAGGCACATCATGGAAAGTAAATTCATTGATAAGTATAAGATGCTGTCTTTATGTTTGAGTATTTAATAAGTCATGACCGTCTGTGTGTATTCGACTCACTCATTCAGCTTGTAGATCTTCTCAGAGAAGAAAACTTCGTCGAGCAACTTGTGAATATTGCGCCTCTCCGCTGCCAACAGCACGCCGTCGTTTGCTAGGATCCCTAGACATGTCCCAGCGTGACCTATCGCTTCCATGGCATATTCCACCTGGTACAAACGTCCTGTAATAAGATACAGCCTTAGTGTGTCTTTTGTTTAATAATTGGGAAGTGAAAATCCTCGCTTACTTAAATTAAATTAAAGAATATTGTTTTAAAAAGAGCCATAAAACTTGCCTTCAGGAGAAAAAATTGTTGTCCTTGAATCATATCTGCGAGACTAAATGAAAAAATAAAAAACGGGTTCATTAAATGATTTTTATTGTGGTTTGTCTTGTTATTTGCTAGGTTTAGTAAGTCAAGCAAAAGATACCTACCATATTTTCTTAAAAACAACTTAACACCTGTAAAAACAAATAGAAAGCAATATAAAAACATGTCAAAGGAAAATAATTAACCAAAAGCCAACACACCGTTTAATGGACATACTGTACAGTAACGTTAAACTGTTCTGACATACATCCTGGGAAGTATTAAATATGTGATAGTGAAGACCACCTGCCTAATATTGACGAAATGTATTATAACGTTATGGCAATAGGCTTGTACGTCTAATGGAAGGAAGGGTCGCGAACTCTACCAGTCCTCCAGTGCCTCTACATGGATGAGGATGAATTTGCAATATCTTTAAACGCCAGACTGTTAGCATAGCTGGTTAGCACAATAAAGCACATCTTTATTGAACGTAAGTTACATATAACGTAAGAAGGCATGGATATAATATAGCATATTGTTTGGGGAAGCTCTTCTACAAAGCGAGGTTAGTAACACTAACCTTTTTGGTGAAAAGTCCACTTTCAGTTTGGTATTGCTTGACACACTAAGATGTTGTGGTGGAGACTCTGATACATAGCAGCGCCGTCTACCGTTTGGGGGTATTCAAAGGATACGGTAAATGTGCCTTTGTAAAAATGTATATTAAATGTACATTGCTGATGCACAGTCGGAAATAGTGTTCCTTGAAAAAAACTGGTCGGATATCTGAAAATGCCTACTTTTGTTTTATATAAAATTAAAAAGATTACCTCGTTTCTAAGAGTTTACCATAGTTTTGGAAGTCCTTAGGGGGCTTTTATTTTGTCTGTTCAATTCACGGATATATACGGTGATGCACTTCCGTTCTACCTCTTCTGCTTCTACAACCGCGTGGCAGGCAGCTGTTGAGATGAGGTGCGTTGTCGGTTTCAAACCTCTCTTTCGTGTTGTCTTTATACGTTGTAATACCGTTATTATAATTGCAATAGATGTTGCATGTCACGAGTTGCAAAGTACCCTCTGAGTAAATTGAGATTAACTTTTTTCCCCCACCTCCAGTAAACGATCCAGGGATGCATATGAAGCCACCATGGTGGCCCATGCTGGCCTGAGTCAAGTCGTTCCGGTGAGGAGAAAACTAAATTTTAAACGCATCTTTTCTACACCCACCTTTTCTGTTGAGTCGATGAAGAGAAAACATGCACCACGCTGAGAGCTTGATGTATAACACATTAATATCTGAGACCTCAAAAGCAACGACAACATATTGCTTAGCGATCAAACAGTTTTTTATTATAAGTCCTAGTCCAAATCCCCTTGTTGGATCAAATGTTTGGCGTGTTCACAATTTGGGAATAAAAAAAATGTTAACGGGACTTTCCAATCAAGTGTTTTTACTAATCCTGCTGTCCAAATTGTTTTACCGCAGCCAAGGATTTGGAGACATTCTGTGTGAAGCTTGTATCGTGGATCAAGCAGGCCCAATCAGGTAACGTTACCTTGCTCGAATGATATTTACTAGACTAATCGCTCTTAAAACTTTATATGGTCTGTGACGAGAAAACATGCACCACGCTGAACTAGTGATGTATAACCCATTAATTTCTGAGACCTCCAAATAGCAACGGCATTTTGTAGAAATCATTATCAAAATACCCTTGTTGGACCACAAAGGCGAAATGTTAATTTGACATTAAAGTCACTTTCCATCAAGTGTTCTTACTAATCTCTCTTTTTAAATAGTTTTTCCACAGCCAAAGATGCAGACATTTTGTGTGAAGCTTGTATCGTGGATCCAGCTGGCCCACAGGTAACGTTACCTGGCTCAGCTGTTTATATAATGGACTATCACTCTTAAAACATGGTATGGTCTGGGATGAAAAAACATGCACCACGCTGAACTAGTGATGTATAACCCTACAACCTCTGAGACCAACCAGGATTTAATCAGCTGCTTATCAAATGAGATTAATTGCTTAATAAATTCGATGCAAGGTTAACACTGGCAGTAATTTATACTAGTACAAATGTGTATTTTGAATGCAGACCATGTTTTTATATTCAAATACATTTTATTTAACCATTTATTTTATACATTTTATTTAACCACAGGAGACAATCCAGTGGTGCCCAGAGAGTGCTAGATGGACAAGACGGCTGAGCTATAAATGATACCAGTAAGAATACTTGTAAACCTGTATTTGTTTAAAACATGACTACTAGTCTGTGATGAGAAAACATGCACCACGCTGAACAACTGATGTATAACCATACATATTCTGAGACAAACTGTATATTGTAGTCAAAATGCCGCAACTTATTTTGATGTACCACATTTGTGTCCTCCCAAGATGTTTGCCATGTATTCTAACGCAAGCTTCTACCCATCCACTGTCAAGGTTATTTGGACCTGGCAATTGTAGAACATCTTAAATGGTTCTACAGACAGACACCAGAAGGCTCGAAGCACTGCAGACAGAAGGTATAATATACGTTCTAAGCATTAAATATAATAATTCCGTTGGTCCACACCTATGACTTGGTATTAATGTTGTTTCCCTCATTTATTTCAGAGGGACCTTTCTACCAGTTCCTGAGGCGGGTTTTATCTAGCCAGCAGAGGGAGTCATGGAGCTGACTGTACAAAGATTGTCAAATACAGAATATTTGTAGTATTTTGCACTGCAGTACCTGCATTTTAGGTCTGGCTGTTTGCAAAACTTGACATTGCCAAATGTGAACAATAAAATGTTTATTAAAACGCATAAAACATGAATTGTTTGGCTGTTGGGGTTATATATTTTTTAACTTAAATTATACATGGTATTTACAATTCGAAGCTCATCTATGCAGTCATGTGGCTATTCCCTCATGGTCACATGCATATATATACTAGACATGTATATAATTTAAACTAGATATTACATAAATTGGATTCACTGTTGGACATAAGTGGTATTTCTTTATTTTTCAATTTGTTTTTAGTAATCTCAATTACCTATCGAACACTGGCTCGAGAACAAACAATGTAACGTAGAAGGCAAAACGTTTTTTTATTATAAACGCTTTGTCGTTACGATAGCCTCCAAAAGGCGACGTTTCCACACAATAGGGTGGCAGCAGAATACGCGAGGAACTACACAAATGAATGCTTTCTTTCGTGAGCCAATGTATTACATTTTGAACCACTAGATCATCCGTTCACCATTTGCCTGGTTGGCTCCACAAAAATGGTCGTTTAAACCGTAACCGGAAGGAATGTGTAGAGAAACGAACTTTTGACCGGGCTTCTCTTCAGCTCCTGCCTGCTGCTGCTGCTGCTACCTTAAGCGAAAAACTATACCTTGCCAAACACAATAGTTTATTTTACTTCGTTTGCACGACATTGCAAGTGGGAATTGCGATGGAAATGAGTTTGACATAAAACATCTCTGATACAAGGTAAGGGTTTAGGCTAACGCTTGTTCATACTAAAGCTAATGTTGACCATTGGGAGCTAGCTTAGTGCAATGCTAATTTAGCTCAGGTATTTGCCAACAAGCGAAAATAAGTAATTTAAAATGAAATCCAGTGTTGCTTAACGCGCTTTTTGTTTATTTGAATCCCCTGCTGATTTAAACTATCGACGAATCAGTCAGGATTCTGTCAGGAACGTCGAGTCCTCAGACCTGTGGTATGGCTTTGGCGTTTTGGCTAGTTCATTGACATTCAGCTTATTTTCATTTCAGTAGTCATGACACTTTAATGATGACACATCATGCAATACTGACATATCTACACTGCCAAACCGCTTTGATCAATATTTAATTGCCCGAGTGATTTGACCTTTGTAACCCAGCTGGCTTTGGCCTGGCAAACATGAAATTGAAACCACAGCACACGTACATTGTAAAGACACGAAAAGAGGTTATGTTAGGTTTGTTTTGGAAGGTTTTAAATTTGTCTTAAGTCACTGACCAAATGTGTTTCTAATATTAAAGGTTAATTCTGATGAGGGTCTTTCAGAGGTGGAAGGATGCAGCAGAAGAGAAACATCCAAATCATAGAATGGGAGGATCTGGACAAAAGGAAATTCTACTCCTTTGGGGTGTTCATGACTATGTCCATCCGGGCCACTGTCTACCCTGCCACACTCATCCGTACCCGGCTGCAGGTCCAGAAGGGCAAATCCCTTTACAGTGGCACCTTCGACGCCTTCTTTAAGATTCTCAGAAGAGAAGGCGTGCGGGGTCTGTATCGCGGCTTCATGGTCAACTCCTTCACACTAATCTCAGGCCAGGCCTACATCACCACCTACGAACTGGTGAGGAAGTACGTCTCCAACTATTCCCAGGACAACACGGTGAAGTCATTGGTGGCCGGCGGCTCCGCCTCCCTCGTGGCGCAGAGCATCACTGTGCCGATAGACGTGGTCTCCCAGCAGCTGATGATGCAGGGCCAGGTGGGGCACCCCACCCGCTTCCAGCTGGAGACCAAGGTTCGGGAGGGCATGTCCAAGAGGATGTTTGGCCAAAGCAGGGACATCATCGCACTGATTTTTGCTGCTGATGGATTCCGGGGCTTCTACAGGGGATATGTGGCTTCTCTGCTCACATACATCCCAAATAGCGCTGTCTGGTGGCCTTTTTACCACTTTTATGCTGGTAACCATTGTAATCGTTATAATAATAATAATAATAATAATAATAATAATAATAATAATAGTATAGCAATGTCAACCCAATACACTTTCATAAGACACTAAATATAAATATATTTTTTTGTTAAACAGAACAGCTTTCCAAGTGGGCCCCCAGCGACTGCCCTCACCTGCTACTGCAGGCCATGGCTGGACCACTAGCTGCTGCCACTGCCTCCACTGTCACCAACCCCATGGATGTGGTCAGAGCCAGAGTGCAGGTAGGGACGGCTGTGAACTTGGAGGGGGTGATGTTCAACAGACCCATTTCACAAGAGGCGTCATCGTACGACAGACAAAGGTGTCGCCCATAAGTCTGCTCCTTTTATGTACCAGGGCACTGGTAGAAGGGTAAAATAGTGAAGATAATAGGCCTTTCACACATCCGGATCATCCGGAACTCCGGATCATCTCAGGAGAATCGGGTCCGGAGATGATTCAGAGTTGCCCTTTCACACATGCAACACACAGCCGGAGATAAGCCGCATCAGACGTGTTTACACATATCGGAAATACTCCGGATACTTTAGGCGAGGGGCGGCACCTGGGTAAAGCGTGTAGGAGGCAGGACGTGACGCATAAAGCATGCAGCGGAAGACGCTGTGTTTTGTTTACAACACATCGAAGTTCGATGTGTTGTTCCAACTGCTGTCTCTTTTTGCGGTGATATCAATACTGTATTTATTTAGACGTATCCGCAATATCAACAGAAGAATGGAAAGTAGAACGCAAAATACAGGCAAGAAGAGAAAAGTACGAAGCAGCTACACTCCGTGCTCCCGGTTTCGCACCAGTCGCATGATAGAAACGTCATCAACACGTCAGCAACACGCCCACACTCGCTCGTTTTGAATTCTCCAGCTCTCTGAATCCCCTGACTTTACACTAGAGGCCTACCCGGGTAAACTCCGGAGGGGCTGATTCGGACATTTGCGTTCACACATACAGCCCCTCCGGGTATAATCTGGAGAATGTCCGGCTTACAGTGCATGTGTTAAAGGGCTATAAGTCTACTTCCCGTGCCCTGGAACATAAAGAGCAGAGCAGACCCATAATAAGTGTTATAAGAGACACCTGTGTTTGTCCCACGATGAGGCCTATTTGGAAATTGGGGATAGCAAGCACTAAATATCAATTTATTATACAGGCAGGCCGAGCTCAGTATTTTGGCCTTACATCAGTATGCAAATTCATAAATGCAGTACAGTTTCTGCCCATAAAGTGGCATTGACTGTGTGTGTGTTGTATGTCCACTAGGTGGAAGGCAGGTCATCTATCGTCGAGACCTTCAAACAGCTGATGGCAGAGGAGGGCGCCTGGGGGATGTCCAAAGGGCTCTCGGCTCGAATAATTTCCTCCGCGCCAACCGCTATTGTGATGGTGGTGGGCTACGAGACGCTGAAGAAAGTGAGCCTGCGCCCAGAGCTGGTGGACTCGAGACACTGGTAGAGCACACACAGGACCCCACATGGTTGTAGGCTGCGCTTGATCCTAGGCCCACCGCCCTGATTAAAACACTCTAAATCTGAAAGAACATCAGGAACACTGGAAATCAGGAACACTGTATGATGTCTGCCTGGGGACCAACATGGGGATGGACCACTGATTCTTCTGTTTTTATAAATGGAGAAGATGGATGGTCATTTAATTTTGTATTAGGTAGACAAAAGGACTGGCTCATTTTATGAAGGTGTGTGTAAAATGGAACCTCTGCTGGTTTGTGTACCCATTTTTCCTCAAAAAAATGTGCTACCTTCTCAGTTGTTTTTACCGTTTTTGAAATGATAATCCAGGTACAGACACTCTCCTAGCCTGTTTTTGTTTTACAATCTTCTGTATTAGTGCTAAGCTAACAAACGTATTGGGCACTGAATAATTTCCAATGCTTTTAAAATGCTGGCCACCAATCTGTTAATGCTTGTTATGAACAGAAGAGAAGCAACCAAACACATTAATTTATTTAAAGCAGTGTACCATTTGGAGATATAGAATACTGTGTTTGGTTGTTCTCTGCCTCATTAGCATGCTAGCTCAGGGGCAATTTCAAAATTGTGCAGAGAAAAAGGCCTGCTTGTAGAAGGTGTGTATTTGATTACCTGACTAAAAGTGATTATATAAAAAAAAAAAATTGTGTACTGGTCCACCAGCCAACTTGGTGTGTGAGGGTAGGATATTATTAAGATAAAAGACATTCACTGGAAACTATGCTCTTTTCCTTACTGAGGCAGTAAAGCATTGTGCAATCATACCATGTTTTAATTCTATTTCAGCACAAAATGTGTTTGTACAGTTGATAATGGCTATGTGTTTAGTAGTTGTAAAGGAGGGGATTAAGTTAACGGTAATATTTATTTTTTATTTTTGTCTCTGTTCATGATTAACCATGAAATATATGATTGGATCAGATTATATTTAATTACTTTGTTATCAAAGTAAAATCGTGGGTTTTGGGCCTCTGAAGACAAGACATGGCTATACACAACATGTTGCATTCAGCTGGAAGCAGCCTCTTTGAACATTTTAATGGGAAGTATATTCATCATGATTGACTAACAAAGTAATTTCATTGTGTCTTTTCAGTTACATGTGACATGAGCCTCGGCTGTTGTCATATTTAGCAAAATATGCAACTTAAGTCATCTTGCAATCAAATAGAAAATGATAGGCTGTTTAAATGACAATATTGAAAAAATTTTTGCTCTTTAATATCAACCATTCCTCATTCTATGGACATTTTTTTATGTAATATTATTTACATTAATGTGACATTGTGCCGAATTGTACTTAACATGCACTGTACGGTACAGTTTTTTGTTGACAATAAAATATCAATTGGTGACTTAAGCAAGGTGTTTCTCATTTAAGCATTGCAAATGTGAGATTTGATTTTAAATGTATCATCAAATAATACTTTAACTTTTATTTGCAATGAATTAAACTCCAATTTAAACAAAAATTATGAGAGGTTAAGTTGTGATGGAAAATGTGTCAAAATAGCGCCAACTCCCATATGAAAAGTTCTCGATTTAAACCCTTTCGATTTTTTATACTGATGTTCAACATTCACCATCTTCCCAATTAATGTCACATGGTGGTATATACAACATTGCACTTTTTTCTATCCCCACCTAACCTATTTGCAACATGTATTATTAAGTTAATCATGTAGAAGAAGACGTGGATTGGTCCACAGCATTTATTATATAATGCTAATATATAATATACTACTCCTGTTGCCAGAGAATAGGCCTTCATCACAGAGGTGTATCTCATGCCGTTAATTGTGGGCACTGGCATGCCTACAGACCCATTATTAACTTAATGAACTCCACCTGTTTTCACATCTACTATAACACATCTCTGATAAAGGCCAATGGATCTCTGGTCTGCTTGTGTGTGATGAGCCCACTAGAACTCTCAGGTCATCAAGGAACGGCTCACTTTCCCCAGGGCTCGCTCCAAGCATGGTGAAGCAGCCTTTAGTTTTTATGCACTACATAACATCCAGAACATGTGATGTCTGCCTAAACACTTATTATTTTAATTCAGGACACAAAACATTTTGTTGCTACAGCTTTTTATTAAAATGTATGCCGGCACTATTATATTGTTTTTAATTATCTTACATCCATTTTTCTTTGAATGTTTTTTAATTTTGTATTTCCTTCTTTGTAAAGCACTATGAAGGGCCTTGTGTTTGAAGGGTGCTATATAAATGATTGCCTTGCCTCACTGCAATCTTATGTGAAAAAAACAATTTGATTTGTTGTTCACAGTGGTAGGAGTGAATGCATTATGTTGATGATCCTATTACCAGGGGAGGGAGTCCTCCGCATCCTGCTGAAGGTAACATCTCATTGTGGAAGCAAGTTTTTGATCTGGCGAAAAATAAATAATCCTTGGTAGTGTTGACTGTTTGGTTTGAGAAAAAATTGTTTAAACAACTTGAATATAACAAAATGTAAACGCAATGATTGCACAATAATGGTGAACCAATAGGCCTATTATAAATGGGTTGAGATCCCAGTGTATTTGACAATGAAAGTTATCAAAAGCAGCCAAACGACACCAAACAAGTGTTGTATGACAGATTCCATAAATTATACTCAAAGCCTATACCTACATAACCTTGTGTAAATGCAGCTCTCACTTAAAGGGTGATAGTTAAACCATTCTCTTGAACTCCTGCAGTTTCTCCCTCCTGGGACGATTTCAGAAAAACTCCCTCAGACCACTGCATGACCACTTTCCCCTCAAGAAATAAACCACCCAAGGATTAGCCTAATTGAAGCCTGGCAGAATCGGTGGAGGGCTTTTTAAAAGCGGGCACTTCTCGCTGGGATGACAAAGTGCGCCCTGCTCTGCGCGACACATTAATTATCAAGCGCTGTCCAGAAGGCACTTTGTCAAAAGGATGGATGAGGTGTCGTCCAAGAGGGAACCAATTCAACTTGACTGGGGGGAAGGGGGGAAGGGGCCGAGATCCTGCGGCGAGACCTCACATTATATTAGAGTGAGGTTTAAGCGCCTCTGTATGTGTGGCCGCTTGTGTGTGTGGATGAAATGTGATACAGAAAGATTTTTTTTAAAGCTACTGAATAAAAAAAGAGTCTGTGCAGCCTTAATGATGAGCTATGCAGACAGAGTGTTAGGAGAAAAGTATGAAAAATGGTGGTAGCTTAATACCAGCAAGTAAGTATTTCAACAGCCTTGGATAACAACTTAAATAGCTCTTAAATTAATGATTGATAATTTTTTATTATTATTATTAAACATCCAGGTAAGAAAGCTTTATAGATACTATGGATGAGAGACATTGATATTCCATAAAGGTGCAGCTGAACTTAATGTGCACCTCATCCAGTTGGAAGTCATACAATGAAGGAATGATTACATTCTCTTATGAGAACAAACCATTAGCAGTGTGTGCGTGTGTGTGTGTAAGTGCATGTGTGTGTCTGTGTGTGTGTGTGTGTGTGTGTGCTTGTGCTTGTGTGTGTGTGTGTGTGTGCGGCCTGGTTATGTGTGTGTGTGCGGGGGTTATAAAGGGAGGAGGGAGGCAGCACAGTGTGAGAGGGAGGGAGAGAAAGAGAGAGAAAGAGAGTAAGAACAGAAATCAAGAGCAGACAGACGGCAAGAGGCACATACTGACACAGGGACATTAAAGAGTGTATACACTCTGCACGGAAAAATGCCCAATTTCGCAGGCACTTGGAAAATGAAGAGCAGCGAGAATTTTGATGAGCTGCTGAAAGCCCTGGGTAAGAAGATTCCCTTTTTTATTCTTTGA
>OOFG01072170.1:0-18814 GCA_900323295.1 Molva molva
ACTGTGAGTAAAACCTTTAGTTTTTTTCTCCATTGGTTTAGAAAGTTCCACTTCAAGTTCAAGTTCTGGCTTCCCATGTTTTCGAAACATCCACACCCAGATGGCAGGAATGTGTGAGTGTGTGTGTGTGTACAGTATGTGCATTTGTGTGTGAAAGAGAGAGAGAGAGAGAGAGAGAGAGAGAGAGAGAGAGAGAGAGAGAGAGAGAGAGAGAGAGAGAGAGAGAGAGAGAGAGAGAGAGAGAGACAGAGAGAGACAGACAGAGTGAGAGAGAGAAACAGACAGAGAAACCGACAGAGAGTGGGCCCAAGACAGAAAGAAACATAGTACAATGTACATGAGGTTGTCAGCATCCGTTAGTGGTTACTGCTGTTAATGATATGACACTAACATACTCCCCAATATAGTAGATACAGTAGTACACAGATAGGAACTCTTCTGTAATATACTGATATTATATTAATAACATAGCACCCTTTGGCCACCATGCACCCTTCAGCCAGGCACCTTTAATGGTTCAAAGGACAACACCCAGTGCCAGATGTTGTTGCACATTGTCATTAAAATGTTGTGGTAAGCTACGACATTATCTATGTTGCTGTTTATTGAATAGGATTTTATACTTACAAAAACCCTGTTGTACAGTTGTCCCATGAAGGGAAGGCCCAGGGGCGGGGTGATGAAGGGGGAGTTCCCATCTTCTGAGCTGACCTCCACAAGGTCGTCTCCAGCCTCAGGTCCAAACGGGAACAGCTCGCTCTCTGTGGGGGATTGTGGCAACTTCAGTTAAACAGTCTCTGGTTCCCATGGAAAGCTAAAATAACATATAATAACATAACTTTGATGAACAGAGTTGACAACATGACAACTGCTCTATGTCCGAGGTTGAAGTTAATAAATACAATAAGGTTAGATTAGACAGAGATGAGTCGTGTAAATGTTTGCCCAAACAATCGGAGCGGCCCGGCATTAGAGGACGAGTTGTGTTAGCAGTGAAGCTAGCAGGTAAGTGAAGCGGATGCCAGGAAGTGTAGCCCACCCTCCAGAGCCATGTGTCTACACTCTGTGTCGTTTGAGGGGCACGAGCACAGGAAAGACCCCGCCAGGTTGGTGCACAGCGCTGTGCTGGCGCACGCGGCGGGCCTCGCACACTCGTCCCGATCCAGACACCCTTGCTTCCCGTTGCCCATGTCCGCTGTGGGGTCCCAGCCCCGTGCGCACTGGCACTCAAACCCCCCCACGCGGTTGGAGCAGGTTGCTCCAGGGTGACACGGCCCATTCTTCTGCAGGCACTCATCCAGGTCTATGCACGACGTTCCCAGAGCCGCAAAGCCTGGCTCACACTGGCACCAGAAGGAGCCCAGGGTGTTGAGGCAGCGGGCCATGGGGTGGCATGGCCGGCTCAGGGCCACACACTCATCCACATCTTCACACCAGGTACCGTTGCCCCTGTTGCCCGGCAGGCAGTGGCACGAGAAGGAGCCTTCTGTGTTCCAGCAGCGTGCCGAGGGGTGACAGGGCGCGCTTCCGCATTCATCAGCGTCAACGCAGGCACCTTTCTCCTCACGGTAGCCCTTTCTGCATGAGCAGACGTACCCTCCGGGCAGGTTAACACACCCCTGATCCGGACGACAGGCGCTGTTGTTGGCACACTCATCTATGTCCTCACAGCCGTTGAGCAGGTACACGTTGGACCCGTTCTCAGAGCTGTTAGAGGACAGATAAGAGAATGAGTCCGGCGAGAACCCTTTATCGCACAGACACAGAAACGACCCTTCAACGTTTTCACATGTTGAGTATTCAGGGCAGGGGTTGCCCTCACACTCGTCAATATCCTGACACTCAGTCCGGGTGGTCCAGCTGGTCTCACTGGTCAAGATGGAGCCCTTGGTTGAGGTGGTTACATTGATCCAGATGGTCTCATTGGTCCAGATGGTGCCATTGATCCAGCTGGTGCTATTGGTCAAGATGAGAGCGAACCCTTCATCACAAAGGCAGGAGTAGGACCCAGGGGCGTTGACGCACGTGGCGAAGGGCTGGCAGTCTACTGAGGAGCTGAGAAGATCTGAACATTCATCTACATCCACACACTCTGTCTCGTTGGGCCAGTAGCCCTTTGTGCATACGCAATAGTATGAGCCGAGGGTGTTCATGCACATGCCATTGACACAAGGCGGAGCCTGCTCGGTTGCACTGCATTCGTCGACATCCACGCACAATTGGTCAATGCTTGAGAAGCCGGAGTCGCAGGTGCACAGGAAGTTCCCGTCTGTGTTGTTGCACGTGCTGTGATCGGGACAAGTGGAGTTGCCCAGGCACTCGTTGATATCTATGCACCATGCGCCCGTGTCAGTCCCATGGTAACCAGCCCAGCAATCGCAGAAAAATGACCCCAGAGTGTTGAAGCAGTCAGACACGGGAGGGCAGTCGTCCAGGCCGAGAGAGCACTCATCCACATCCAAACACAGTGAGTCGTTGAAAAGGGAGAAGCCTGGCACACAGGGGCAGCGGTATCCCCCATCCACGTTATGGCAGGTGCTGTTGTCCGGGCAGTTGAAGTTGCCACTGGCGCACTCGTCCACGTCCTGACAAAGCTTTCCAGCGCCGTGGTAGCCGTCCCAGCACTTGCAAACGTAGGAGCCGTCGCTGTTGATGCAGGAGGAAAACGGTGGACAGGCGTCCCACGGGCTCTCAGGCGACCCCTCGTCACACTCATTCACATCTCGACAGTCGGTCCCGTCGCCATGGTAGCCTTCGCGGCAGTAACAGTAGAAGGAGCTGTGGTCAGGGTAGCACCTGGCCTTCGGGTGGCATGAGTGGCTGGCGTTCAGACAGTCGTCCAGGCTCACACATGTGCCCTGCTCATACGCCAGCCCCAGGATGCAGGTGCATGTGTAGGAACCCAGGGTGTTGTCACACGTCATGTTACTGTCGCACGTGCCACTGGACCGGCATTCGTCCACGTCTTCACAGTCGAAGCCGTCTCCGTGGTAACCATCTTGGCACTGGCAGAGGTAGGATCCGTCCGTGTTGTTGCAGACGCCATGGACACTGCAGTTGTGGGCCAGTGTGGAATTCTGGGAGCACTCGTCCACGTCGCGGCATTCAAAGCCAGAGCCCTCTGTGCCAGGCGGGCAGGTGCAGCGGAAGGAGCCGGGTGTGTTAGCGCAGCTGGCGACGGGATGGCACCCCCCGCTGTCCCCTTGGCACTCATCGATGTCTATAAGTCACCCAAAATGGGACAGGGTCAGGGAAGCAGCCCCAATGAGTGTGCTCAGAAAAGAAGTGTAAATACAAATTACTATTTAGTCATTTAGAAGATGTTTTTTTATTGAAAGTGTCTTACAGTAAATACACATACACATACATTTCAACAGAAGTTGAAATGGAAATCACACAAGAATAACCATAGTTGTTTAAGGATATATATAATTGGGGGATATGGTGGGCAATGTTTACGCATATGTAGGGTGTAAGTGGTGTGGGTTAGTACCCAAGCAGGTGATTCCGTCGCCGGTGAAGCCACTGAGGCAGAGGCAAAGATGGCTTCCAATGGTGTTCTCACAACTGGCAAAGTAACTACACCGATGCAGCTTGGTCTCACACTCGTTCACGTCTATGGAAAGAAGAAGGGGTTGGAGAGCAGCGTGAGTTGGGAAGGGAGAGAGATGAGAAAGCAAGAGGGAGGAAAATAATAGACTCATTGTCCAAAGCAACTTACAACCATTCAAACACACATTCAACTAGGGTCAAGCTAGGAGGAGCCAGGGATAGAACTAGCAACCTTGCGGTTACAAGTCAACCCGTTCTACCTCCTGAGCAACTGCCACCCGTGTTGTGTAGTTTGTGTTGACGATGTCACTCAGCAGGTTACACAAAGCTAGAGCTGTTTGTTTTTATGCCGTATTTTCAGATGTGTCTTACCTGCGTTGAAACTATGTAGGCTCTATGGTACTGTTGATTTGAAAATGGGATCTTTAATGAAGATTTAACACAAACTACAGTGCCCGGCAGGTGACATGGATGTGTTTTTTTTATAAAGCACATTTTATACGCTGCAAGCTCGCTTTAAGTTAGTCGCAAGGATGCTCTACTAAAGCACACAAGCACTTCAGTAATTTAGTATATTAATATGAAAATATGGAGGTGACATGGATGTATTTTTTTATCAAGCGTATTAGTCGCAGTAAGTTAGTGCAACTTATTTAAAGTGTGCGTGCAACTTACTAAAGCACACATGCAACTTATAAGATACACAAATGCTTTATGATAATATATCCATGTCACCTTCCGGACTCCGTAGGTTACAATTGATGAGAGAGTTTAATGTTCCTCCATATCGGAAGCACCAAGCACTGAATCGGTACACAATTTAGCCAGAAATAATCTATAACAACTACGATCGAGCATCCAGCACACATGTAAGAACAAAACAGATTAAATAACGCGGTTTATGAATTGTTGAAAGTGTATATTTCATGCATGTGACCCTGTATATTTCTGCTATGGATGTTGAATGATCAATTTTGTTTTGTTTTTATTTCACATTGACTATATATCGGCATTGATGAATAACAGTGAAGGTTAGTACTAGTATAAAAATTTGAATTCCATATACAAAAGAGAATGTTTGCATGCACGCCATTCTGGCCATGAATGCGGTTGTGGTAATGTATGTGGCCATGAAGATTAACCATATGGATTTAATTATACAATTATTGGTCCTACATAAGCGTGCGTGCAGAAATTGCAGTCCAGTTACCTGTGGCTAATACTATATATTACAATTGAATATTAGAATATTAAATTGTACAATAAACAACAATAAAACAACATCTTACCAACACAATTTGTCTCGTTCAGTATAAATCCAGCCTTGCAGATACAGGCAAAGGATCCTGGGATATTTACACATTCTGTCTCATTTTGGGGACAGACATTTTCCAACTGGCACTCGTCTATGTCCGAGCAAGTCAGACCATCGCCCATGTACCCAAGATCACAGACACACTGGTAGCCGGACGGCGAAGAGTGACACAGGCCGTGCGGATGGCAAGCGGGGTTGCACTGGGAAATGGGTAACACACAGAGGTTGTCAATTGCCAGACTGCCGTTCAGACACGAGCAGACGTGGGCCCCGGGGGAGTTAATGCAGGTGGAGATGAGTGGACAGGTGGCGTTGGAGAGGCATTCGTTCACGTCCTCGCAGTAGAAGCCATCGCCCTCGAACCCTGGCTGACAGAGACAGGAGAAATCCCCTTCTGCATTGATGCACAGCGCCCGCTGGTGGCACGTGCCCTCCGCCAGACATTCGTTTATGTCCTTACAATGTGTGCCATTCCCTGATAAACCTCCGTTGCAGGTGCACTCGTGGGAGCCCACCGTGTTGAAGCAGGTGGCGTTAGCGTGGCACGGCTTGTTCCTGCACTCGTCTACGTCAGCACAGCTCACCTGGCCGCCCGGGCGGTAGAACCCAGCGAGGCACCGGCACTCATAAGACCCTGCGGTGTTGAGACACCACTCGTTAGCGCTGCATGCGACGCTGTTCTCCTCACACTCGTCAATGTCCTGACACAGAGTCTTGTTGACCAGGGTGAAGCCGCTCGAGCACAGGCACGAGAAGGAGCCCTTGACGTTGACACACGTCGCCATGTTCCTACAGCCCCCGTTGTCCACCAGACACTCATTCACGTCCGTGCAATAAAGAACACCGTCTCCGGAGTACCCCACCTCGCAGCTGCAGTTGTAAGAACCAGGCCGGTTGATACAAACGGCATTGGCGTGGCACTGCTGGCCCAACGAGCACTCATCCTCATCTACGCAGCTGAGGCCATCGCCATTGTACCCGGGCTTACACTGGCAGTTGAAGGAGCCTAGGACATTGGTGCACGTGGCGTAGGGACTGCAGAGTCCTGATGCACACTCGTCCTCGTCTTGACACCTTGAGTTGTTGTAGAGGTAGCCGCGACCGCAAATGCAGTTGTATGAACCTGGGATGTTGACACACACGGCGCTAGAGTGACAGATCCCGACAGTTAGGCACTCGTCAACATCCTGGCAATTCAGGCCATCTCCAAGGAAGCCTGTCAAACAAGAGCATCGGTAGCTGCCAACGACGTTGATACAGACTGCGCTGGTGTGACAGTTGTTGATGCTGTTGCACTCGTTGTTGTCCACGCATGATAGTCCATTGCCAACAAAGCCGGAATTACATGTGCACCTGTACGATCCTATGGTGTTCATGCAATCCGCGAACCGGCTGCACATGTTACCGGCACACTCGTCAATGTCCTCGCAGGTTTTCCTGTTGCTCTGGTAACCAGTGTCACATGTACACCGGTAGGTTCCGGGCAAGTTCTTGCAGCCTTTGTAACCAAACGAAGATGAGCACACACCAGGCGTCTCTGAACACTCATCAATGTCCAAACATAGGTAGTTCCCATTGCCTTTATAGCCAGCATTACAAGTGCACATGTAAGAACCCGGGTTGTTAGTGCAGGTTGCGTTCCAGTGGCAAATACGCTTGTAAGAGCACTCGTCATTATCAGTGCACTGCAAGCCATTGCCGCTGAAGCCCGTTTTGCATTGGCAACTACGGCTACCCTCGTAGTTAATGCACGTGGCGTTGGCATGGCAATGGCCATTCTCCCTTTGGCACTCGTCGATATCCAGACAGAGGATGCCATCCCCAATGTACCCAGCCTGGCACACACAGTTGTAGCTGCCTAGGGTGTTACTACAGCGTGCGTTGGTGTGGCAGTCGTGTAGGCCACTGAGACACTCATCAATATCTTCACATTCTTGCCCGTTTCCTTGGTAGCCATTATGGCACACACAGGTGACGTTTAGGTTGACTTGCAGACACTCTGCATGGGGGTGGCACTTCCAGCCCACCGTCTCACATTCTATTGGGTCAACTACAGAGAGAGAGAGAGAGAGAGAATAAAGGAATAACTAGACACTGGTCTAACTTAATACATTTCAGCAGTGAAATTTTGGTAGCACACATCTGTGTTAACGACAGATTATGGGAAAATAAACATTTGAATGTGTTGATCACTCATGCAGAAAAAAACTCACCTGTGTAGCAGTATTTCAGCCTTACAAACAGACACATCAACCACAGCAGTGGAAACCTGTTGCATAAAGAGAGGTGCAATGAATACTTACAGCAAGGGGGGTTGTAAGGACAGATGGTTTGATGGCTCAAAGGATGTGAGATACAGCAAACAGGTTGCGGCCGGATCTATATACGTCAACCAGCTATTTCAAGAGTGTGAGTTAAGTTTCCCTTTGCATTATTAGCCGTTTCTGTAGCCTACTTCCACACATAACAATGGCTTTACAGTCTATTGTTGCACTTGCCCTAAAATGGATCGACTCAGTAACCACACATAAAGGGCTAGTAAGAAGTTACATTCTAATTGATAATCTGACACAACAGCATATCAGATCAGAAGAACGTGCCAAAATTCTTTCCTTTTACTCAATCTAAAGCAAAAGGAATTCCAAATTAAATCATCCAAAAGACGATAATTTCTAACAAACTCTTCATTTTAAGAGCCATTCACCATACAAACAGTCCTTCACTGAGAGAAGACTTTGCAAGGATATACCCAACCAGAGACACAAAGAATTGATCTTGAAAAAAGATCTGCTGATATCCCTGCTCCTGGCCTCATTGGCGCATTGCTACTAAGGAAATAACAATGGAAAAAGATTGATCAAAAAGGTCAATATGACAACTATAATACCCTTGTTTCTGATTTGATTACCATCTAAATGCTACTTCTCCCTCTGGGCCTTACAGGCCTATTGTCTGTGTTTCGAAAGAGAGAGTGTGAAGTGGACATTGTAGGCTTGTTTCTAGCTTAAATACAGCCTCAACAGACCTCCCTCATAGGGAATTTAATTTTTTTCTTGCATTTCTACCATTCTGGCCATGAATGCCCACCTAGTGGTAATATATGTGGCCATGTATGTATTTTAAGATTAACCAAATGGATTTAATTATACAAGTATTGGTCCTACATAATCCAAAGCTTTAACCAAAAGCCCCACAAAAGGTTCACAAAGTAAGGCAAATGTGATGTCAAAATCGCATATTTGCTGCAAATTAAATATCATCCTAAAAAATATTTTGCAAGCATATAAACAAAAAATGTATTTAATTTAAAATACACATGCACAATATACTATCCATTAGGGATTAATCAAGTTTTCGACATTCACTGAAATGTAACAAATATACAAATGAGCAAAAACTTCTCTAGCGCAGATCAGCCGTTGATGATGACGACCCGGATGATTTGAACATACTAATGAATTCAATACCATTTCTGTTTTTCACTTACTGCATATTTCCCCTGTCTCTTGGTGCACTAGGAGGCTCTCATTGGGGCTAGATGTGAGGCCGTACCGTACCGCAACCGTTCCTCTGTTAAGTGTCTCTCGCTGTTCCCCTCTCTTTACTCTCCCCTTGGGTGCCTGACTCTCTTTACTCTCTCTACTTTGTCACCGCCACCACCTCCTCTAACTGTCCTGTCCCACCCTTTCCCCTTAACCCACCATCCAAACCCCCAGGGAGAAGCTGGTACAATGAAACACTGCCCGTGCTCCTCCCTGACATGTTAAACCGCTGAGAAGAAGAAACACCCATATTCTCATGAGTTATGTATCATCTATCATCTTTTACACAATGACGAACACACACACACACACACACACACACACACACACACCACCCTGAGGCTTTAGTTTGACCTTTTTAGGCACATGTGTTAAAAAGTTTGTGGTAGTCTTAAATAATCTGTATTGGTAGATAGATAATACATGACACTTTGATTTAAATAAATTAGACCATCAATATTAATTATGCCATGATCATCACTACTAATACTCAAGATATTCAAATAAAATGGTATGAAAGCATACTGTGCTTTTCAAAGAAAAAACGTTGAAATGCCAGAACAAGTATGGTGTCAGTGTGTTGAAATCTGGAAATGCCCTCCTTTACAAAACACAAGTTGTTTGTTCTGACATCTGCATGGCTACCTCCCCGCATGAGCCACACACATTCAGGATTATTAAAACAATATTTAGCAATTTTTTAAAGATCATATGCTAGCAGCGTATTCTGACTGTTATACATAATAAACAGTCTAGTTTATTCTGATATACATTCATATCTCAAACCTGTTTTGTCCATTCATTATATTTGTACAGACCTACTTGATTTATAAATGACTACAAAGCTCAACTTCACCACGTAGACCTACAACGTGTTGTTTATGTTTAGCGCACGCTAAACATGGATGTAAGTTATAATAAGAAGGTAATAATGTCGTACACACAGTGAAACATGTCATGGATGATGAACTGTTGTCTACTGTTGTTTAACTGTGTTACAGTCGTATTTGTGTGGCAGTAAACTACATGTAAAGTTTGATCTTATTCAATTGAATAGGCCTATGCTATTTCATTAAGGGGCCTATAGCCACGTTTGATTAAAAGTAGAATGTTGCTGTCTGGTTAAAACACATTTTTTGAATGTGTGAATGAATACCAAAATATGAAAGGTAAAAATGTAGTAAAATGTGCTAGTTTCTGTTTTAAGAACGACACACTAAGGAGTAGCCACACACATATGTACAGCACACACGCTATGTGTGCTGTAAAAAAAAAAGTAGGCTAGCGGCAAGTGATCGTTTGCGTATTAGTGAGTGCCCTATTCATGAAAATATAACTCTTATCTGAATGTATTTAATGGCGAAAAACTCATCAATATTGCAACTCTTTTGATAGCTCTTTGTATCAACATGCCTTTGGATTCACACAAATCCACGTTTGTCATGTATAAGCAACTTTCAG
This sequence comes from Molva molva, assembly GCA_900323295.1. Classification (NCBI taxonomy): domain Eukaryota; kingdom Metazoa; phylum Chordata; class Actinopteri; order Gadiformes; family Lotidae; genus Molva; species Molva molva. The sequence continues at coordinate 9,871 of OOFG01072170.1, forward strand.
TCAATAAGTCTGAAGCGTTCAATCACTTCGGAACACTTTGAAAAATGTTACACTCCACAGACTTATTGACAGAAAGTTTAGTTATCTAGGTGTTCGCAATACGCTGTGGTCCTCGCCTTCGGCTATAATTAGGTTATAAAATATTTTAAGATTGGTAATATTTTCAGTAATTGTCAGGTGAGACACAACCTGGACAGGTATCCCTGTCATCAAAAACAGTGACTCAGACGTGTGTTTTGAAAGAACCTGACTCGCAACATCGGCACAAATGCAGTTTCTCTGTAGGACAAGTTTCAGTCTAGTGAGTGTCTCAGGTAAACTGGTGACGTCACACTCACGTGTGCGAGGAATCTTTATTTAATATTTTTATTTAACTCGTGATGTGCCGTTCGTTTAAATATATGACATAAAAAGCAAAAACAAAAATATTGTCGAGTGTCACATTTACATTAATTGTAACAAAATAGCCTATAAGTAGCCTGCACATTTGAGCCTACTTTCATTGCGTTTGATTTGATGATTGAGCATGTTTTTCTCAATCGATGAGCCACGATTTGAATGATTACGATTAACAAACCATCTCTTGATTATAAATAAGATTTATTTACAAACGATTATCGGCTCTGCCTTCGATTAGCCTGTGAAAACTTCACTCGAAAAGCCTCACACCGAATATGGTCACAGCGGAAAATAGGTGCGCCGCTTCCCCCGCCCCTATGATACTCAAATTAGCCTGACGTAATGAGACTGGTGAACTTATAAATCTACTACTCCTTCGAGTCTGGCTAGAAGTAACATTCTGTTTCCCACGTAAACAGCTCACATCATCGCAAAGGCCAGGATAAACTCGACCAATTTTAATTTGGCCCATATATCGCTCTCACCTTGGGATTACGCCATCACAGTTAACCTGCGAACTGGTTTGACGAGTCCACACCTGTGGGGCGGAAAAGGAAGATTCAGTGCTTCGTGTTTTTACTTTGTTGTTGAGCGTTGAAGGAGACTGACACAAAACCGACTGGGATTAATATTCTTATTTCAACCATGAAGTTGTTGATAGTTCTCGTTTTCGTTACCCTCGCAGTAGGTGCCTCGGCCCAGTGTAAGTAATTTAATTTAGTATACTCTGCGATTTCGCCGGTCAATAATTTACCCTTCTAAAAGTGTAGGCCTCGTCGTATTTTATGGTAAATGTTAAGGGTTGACGCAGATTGCAATTAACTTGACTATTTTGTATTATATGACAGGTGTGTGCATGAATAGTCTATATTTATCCGAATAATCAATGTCGCCGTCATGTCAGGCAGTTTAAAATGAAAGGTAATAAGTCACCAGGCTGTTGGAGTTTCGGTGCAGGGCGCGGAAGTGGGGGTTGGGCAGACTTGAGTCCTCTGTGGAGGTGCTCGCTGGTTTTTGTAACCAACGCCCAGTTGACTTGCCAGCTTTGGTTGTAGGCCTTCCTGAACCTATGGGGCTGAAATCATTCGCTGTAGTTAACTGTATTGCTGTATTTAAAATGGCAAGAAACCTCATAAAATACTACAATTACGCGATTTTGAACATCAGTTTTCATCGTCTCCACAGGCCCCCCATGCGGGACTCTGAAGTGGGCCACCTGCGACAAAACCCCGTGCGAGTGTACCGTGATGGTAGGGGAAGGTGTGAAACAGAAGTTGGATTGCTCCCTATGTAAGTTTCATTTTTGAATACAATTTACGTAATCCCAGTGCGTGTTAGGATTGTATCCTGGCATGTACTTTATTAGTTGTCACTCTTCAATGTGGTATAAACGTATGGGTCTGTCTTTCCGCTCCTCAGTGATCCCCAAGTGTTATCTGATGAAGGCTGAGATGTACAGAGCCACGCATAACCTCTCAACCCGTACACTTGGCGGTAAGCCAGTGGAGACCGCCTTCGTAGACAACGACGGCATCTACGACCCCGACTGTCAGAACGATGGCGCCTTCCATGCCAAGCAGTGCAACAACACAGAGGAGTGTTGGTGCGTCAACAGTGCCGGGGTTCGTCGTACCGACAAGGGGGACAAAAATCTGAAATGCGAGAAGCTGGTGGAGACTTAGTAAGTAGTCTGGATTCCCCCCTAGACCTGTGGTGTAGCTAGGTTTGGATTGGCAAAGCAATAAAACGCTGTGGGGGAGGGAAGGGCGGGGTCTGGAAGGAATTCTGTTTGTGCCAATAGTGTTTTTTTTTTAACATGGCGTCTTTTTCTTTTTCTTAGCTGGGTGCGCCTGCAGCTGAAACACAAGCCGGTGACTGATAAAATCGAAGAAAAAAACTTGAAAGTGTAAGTAGCTGCTTTTTCCAATGGGTCCGATTTGTATTTTGTGGACTGACTGATGTCCGTACTGGCTTTACTGCATTGATTAATCCATGTCCCTAATGCAGTGCCATCGCCGATGCCATCCAGAAGCGCTACTCCAACTTCAACAAGGATATGGTGTCTAAAATCGAGGTAAGAAGCGCTCCATGGATCGTCTGTTTTTACGATGGACGTCCTGTTGAAAAAACTCTAACGTTGCTGATGCCTTAATGTGTTTCCTCCAGTATGATCCTGAATCGCGCCTTATTGTCGTGGATGTGCAAAAGCCAAAGGGGGAGCGCACGACTGACCTGACTCGCATGGCCTACTACATGGAGAAAGACGTACGTTAATTGGGGATACTGCACTCCACCTGTTGGCTTTAGCCTTACTGCTGCTTGATGCAGTGATCATGTTGATCAATATGTAAACTTGTGAGAAAAATCGTAATGGTGTGCTACTTCATTGAGATCCAAACAATGTTTTTTGTGACCTAAGCATCGGAAGGGTGTACACAGAACTAAAGAATATAGCGCTGCTGATTCTTATGGTCTCTAAAAGACCTCACCCACCCAGGACCAACCTCACTCACTCTTCTTCCGACAGGTTAAAGTGCTGCCCATGTTCAATAACCAGGAGAAGTTTGAGCCCACTGTTGGTAAGCAGAAGCTGGAGATGGAGGACATCCTGGTGTACTACGTGGATGAGGAGCCCCCCACCTTCACCATGAAGGCCCTCACCGGTGGCATCATCGCCGTCATCGTGGTGGTGGTGCTGGCCGTGGTGGCGGGCCTGCTGGTTGTGGTGAGTGTGATGCATAGCGCTAAATATCATTTGTGTGTGCGTGTTGGTGCCCGTCTTGATCCATGTTTTTTTTCCTTTTCTTTTTTTATAGTTCTTTGCCAGGAGGCGAGAACAGCAGAGATACTCCAAGGCTCAGGTGTGTTTTCCTTTTTATTTCTATGCAAATATTTCATTTGAATGGAAAATGATGTTGTGCAGAGTAACCTTAGCTGAGCCTATATATTGGTTGGGGTTTTATACTAATGGCTTTTGCCTTTTGTGTTTCAGCCCAGAGAGTTGGACGCCATGTGAGGTGTGGTTGGCGGGATTGGGTTCTCTGGAAGAATTGAAAGCTTCTTTGGTGGAATCACGTTGTTTGTAATGGGATGGTTCCCTTTTTAACTTTTTAAGGCTGTGGAATGGAGATTGTACAATCAACATACCTTTTTTTTTTTTTTTTTTGGCATGTTCTGGCAGTACTTTTAGCATTGTATTTTATTTATGAGTTGTAAATTCTTGCGGATTGTGTTGTCATTACATATGCCAAAACCTTTGCTTATAAATTTTTCCTAGCGCAAGTCCCTATTATTATTATTATTATTTTTTTTTTAGGTAATGTTTCCCATGTCATAGCGTGTACAGTTTGTTTTAATAAAAGATGATTTTTATCATACTTTTTTTTTTTAGTTGGTTTTCTGGGGATTGGGTTGGGAGTTGTTTACATATGCAGCTGGTGCAGTACCTTCATTAGGAAATCATACTGGGGAGGAAATGAGGGAGGGGCTGCAGTATCTATTGTATTGATATTGAAACGCCTTCCCAATCACCATTTTGATGCTCTACAAATGTACCTAACCTATAAACGCCGTAAGAGCGTTTGATGCTGTAGACGATACACATTGTAAACTTAATGGCTAATGTGGACACAGCCATTTAGTCCTGGTTGGTTTCAGTTGGCCAAAAAAAATTTGTCTGAAGTATATTTACTCACGGTGTGGTGCCTTAGGCTTTCCTCAAAGCTAAATTCTAATCCTGCTTAAGCAGTTCAATTGACCTCAGGTCAAACATTAATACCTTTTGCTACGTTATTGTTGCCTAATGAATTTCTCAAAGGGGACTTTATTTAAAGTCAGGTGTGTTATCAGGTGACTTATGGGTGTGGCCTGTGTTTGTCTAGTTCTGTTGCTCTTCGTGTGCCGTTTCTCAGAAGCAAGGTGTTCGCTCACCACTTCCCCTTTTATCTTTATTTCTTTTATTTGAAAATGGAGGGCTCCTGTACCAAATGGGCTAAAGGGATTCAAGTTTAATCAAGATGGCCGACGAAACCTAGCACCTCACTGGTCTCTCTCTCTCTCTCCCCCCCTGTCCTTCTGAAACCGGTGACATGTTTAACCTGTTTGTCGGGTTCTGTCTCTCTCACACACACCTAGTACTAACAGTTGCACTGTCATAACATGGCAGTTCTCACAAAGAAAATGCGTCGCCACTGGAGTGAACTCCAGATGATTAATCAGACAATGATGAATATCAATGTGAATTGTGAAGTTACCAACGCAAACATAAAGCAAGATTACTAAACCAAATTATTTATATTTTTCTTTTGATATAGTGCTACTGGAAATGATTCTGTCCTGCTCGTATTTTTTTTAAAACATACCTAATCATGTCTTGCTTAGCGCTCTTCCTATTTCCATCGCTATGGCAACACGGACAAAGGCAGCGCTCTTAACTAGTTCAGACAAGCCCAGGTGTCAGGTGTCCTCCGTTACCAGTGTTTACATGGTAACGTTAAAGTGTAGGCTGAGTCGGTTCCCATCTGGATAACATACAGTATATACATACAGACATACAGTTCAAACCAATAAAACGCTACAATAGTATTCGGAGGGAGGGACAATAGATTGCATTCAGATCAGGTGTCTTTGATTGATAATGGGAGAGGCTGCTCACTGCAGTGCCCTCCACCTCTAGGTCCAGCCGCACTCCTGGCTCACGTCCAGCCCCAACCCAACTCACTCATAACACTTGGTAGCGCATGTTCAAATAACTGCAGCCCCGGAGAAGCCCTTGGCGTGTAAAGGCTCTGGCATGACGGGAATTCCCCTGGTGTGACGGACGTAGGAACAACGAAAAAAACTAAAACGAATAAATCCGCACGTGAGTGCGGATTTATTCTTTTTTATTATTATTTTTTACACTGCCCAGTCCGTACCAGAAACCCGATTGGTTCTACCTAAACATAACCCTAACCTTAACCCCCAATTCTAACCGTAACCCCTAAACCTTACTATAACCCTTACGGTAACCCCTTAACCGGCTTGATCAGTGTAAAACCCAATCAGCTGGACTCGGTCCAGGGAGGTGGAGCTAGACTAGGTCAAGCTCCAACCATCTGCCGCGAGCACCACTTGGATAATGGTGAGATCTTCCCTTTGGTGAGAACCGCTTAATAGTTCGTATGTGTGTCTGTAAAAGAAAGGGTGTGGTGTCGCTTGGAGAAACAGAGGATACAGTCAACAAAATAAACCTGTTTGGCACAGATATTTATTCAAATGTCAAAACATGTACCAACATATTGCATTTGATAGAATAAATAGTTCAGGCACAATACAATTTCTTTGGAGGGAAAATGACGATGGAAATAGTTTAATGCACATGGCAAAACAAACATTTTAAGTTCTTTCTAAACTCACTTTGAAGGTTAAGCTGTATGTTCCTGTGATGTCCTAGTCTGTTAGGTCCTCTAAATTCTTTCATGTAGCATATACCAGCCAGGAAAGAGCAAGAAAACCAAATCCCTTTCTAGAACAAGAAGAAGAAAAATCCTTTATCCTTCCAACCTTTACCATTTAAACTCCTTCACATCACTCTTTAAAACAAAATAAATAAATGAATAAAAAACATTCTCATCACCTTCTCTCCTTCCCTTCCTGATGTGCAGACCCAATATTGTTAAATCATCCCTTTGCCACCACTTTAGTTGAACCGCCATTTTATAAAAAAAAACTGTACGAGCAGTGGACATTATGCCTCTGAATAAGGTTTTACCACATAGCAAGTTACTGAGTAACTACCAGGGTGACAAGGTCCATCGCCTTTCCCCTTGAGCAGGTCCTTCCCAAGCTCAGCAAACACATTGCACACAGGGGTCAACTGTCTCACATGTAATGAGACCTGCACAAATTCTCCATAAATGTCTGCATACTTTTACCATAACCATTAGTAAATGTCTCCATTCTGAGGCAATCTCATATTTTTACCCATGAAACAACTATGGAACAAATAATGTGGGGTCCTGACTAAAACACCCACTAGACACGTGAACGGATTTACAGTCCAGACAGCTGACCAACCTGATATCTTATGGCTGGTTTCAGTCTCTTTTAAGACAATTATCACTTATTTTTAAATGACATTCTGTTGAGTACATTAGGTACATCAAATTCATAATAAATACTTTGCTTCCCACACACATCTTTATGATGAGGGGCCTGTCTCAAAGCATTATTACCATGGTTTTGCGTGTTTCAGTTCATTTTCGATTTATAAGGTGCTTATCAATGGGAGCAGACCAAAATGCCTCTGGATGCAATTGGATAGACCTACAACCAATCAGCGCAACCAAACGTGTGGCGAAGTGCTGAGCAGAAATTAAACTTTGACCAAATCCTGTCGGAAGAACAGCAAACACATCTTTCTGATCAACAAAAGCTTGAAGTGCTTTAAAATGTACCGTCCAGTCTAGTTTAAATACTATCACGACAGCGGGTTCCACATTCCGTTCCGTTCTGTTGGATGTTTACAAAAATGCCTCAATGGCGCTGCTCTGTACAGTCATCGTTTCAAACCCGCCCCATATAAGATAAATGGTTGTGATTGGCCCGACCTGTGCTAGGTGCACTGTAAATCTTTGTGAATGGGAAGGCGGACTGACCAACTGCCAGAGCAAATAAAACATCAGCTCTCAAATTTGTCTGTTTCCCAGGCTAAGGAATGTTCGCTTTAAGAAAACAAAACAGTTACACCCTACAACCTTATCCTTTAGAAAAAACATACACAGAGATAGATGGGGAGTGGTGTAAAGAAAGAGGGAGTGAGAGAAAGAGAAAGAGAGCATTATTAAGACAAAGAAACAGTGTCCTTCACTGTTGTACCATGGTAAGCCATAATAACAGGTATATGGAGCAGTTATTCTTTTAACCGACCCAATTCGTTTTATTGCTCCACAAAGCCTTCTCACGTGTTAAAAACTTCATCATGGAATCAGACGAGGAGGTTGGGGCCCTTTGTCATCACGGAGTTCCGGCCCAGAGGCTTTAGTGTCATGTCTATACCCCACTGCTCATAGCAGGGTTGGGGCCTTGCTTGGTCTGCCCGTGGCCTGCGGTGATTTGCTCCTCAGCTCCTTGCTCTTGAGAGTGACAGGCTGAGCAACCAATAAGGCAGGAGCTGACAGGTGGTGGGCAGCGGCCTTCAGCTGATGGGCACTGTTGACGTAGCTGGAGATGAGCAGGGTCATCTCCCTGATCTGTCAATCAAAGAGAACATGGCTCTCAGTGTGTGTTTGTGTGTGCGTGTGTGCACGTGTTTGCACGTGTGTTACTGCTTCAGTACTTTTATTCCAGTGCTTTTGTTAACCACTTTAAGTACACACCAAATAGACAATATTTGTAATTTATTAAAGTTGTTTAAATATTGTGTGAACTACCATTTCTTCTTACATTCCAAAGAAAATATTTACTTTGATATTTAATGTTCACCTAATTGACTGCACTTACTTTAATACTTTACTTAATTAAATTGATCTTCTCCTTGAAAGTACTCACTATTATTTTTAGCAGAGGGTTACTTCATATTAAAAGCTATACAAATTTTTAAAAAATGTATATTTATAATTATTTCACAACAATCTAACCTGTAAGCATCCTTGAGCAAAATGCCTAACCCCCTCCATGCTCCTAGATGACCTCTCAACCAACTCACCATAAATCTCTTTGGATTAAACGGTCTCAACAACAACATTATAATGATAGTATTAAATGTATTATATAATCTGTTTGATTTTCTTGTTCAGTCACTGACCTTGGAGGTTGGCATGGCAAAGAGATGCTTCTCCGTGGGCTTGTCTTTGGAGGTGTTTGGGCCGGCACTCTGGCCCACCACCAGCATGAGGTCCTGGTTACAGCCTCCGAATGTCCCCAGGTTCTTATAGGGGAAGGACACTAGCGGCTTCTGCTCCGGGCACAGCGGGGGAAACACGCTTATCATATAGTCTTTTCATGAATAGTTTTGAGATGAGATGAAAAAAAAAAAGACTTCTCAAATGAGAGATATTTTTAACTGTAAATGAAAGGTAAAAAAGCAACATTGTATTAATATTGAAAGATAAACTTAATATTAAGATACGTGTCTGATGGTCGCCTACACATTATTTTATTTTAACTCCTACACAACCTACCTACATAAAATTGAATAAAGTAGAATATATGATTAAAGCTAGGTCCTATACGTCCTTCATGCGATCCAGCTCTCTGCTTTGCTCTCCAGACCAATGGAACGGTCAGGGGCCCCTTTGTTTGGGGCTCCGGGGGGAGAGGGGGTCTTACCATAGAGTTGTGCTCCAGGACACTGACGCCGTCCTCGTGCACGGCAAGCCACACACGTGCGCTCTGCTCTGGAGAGGCTGTGACGGACTTGGAAGGTACAACGGGAAAGGAAATATAATTATATTATAGAAATATAATTTACGGATATGACTTATTACTCATGAAGACATGATAGACTATTTATTTGACAGTTTATAGTTCTTACGACTACGCAGATTGTACAATGTATTGCCAT
>OOFG01072178.1:0-19731 GCA_900323295.1 Molva molva
CTGCATCACTTAAGGTCATAACAGTGAGGTTTATTGTTCTCCTGTTGAGGATTGTATTAATTGTTAGATATGGTTTTGCATCATACTGTTTTCCCCCTCCCTGCCAGAGCCCTGTCTCTGACCCCCACTGTTAGTTGATGACACCTTTTCCCTGCCCTCACGCCCCTCCCTGCAGGATCCCTTTCTCTGACCCCCACTTTTAATTGATTAAATCCCCCTCCCTGCCAGACGTCTGTCTCTAAGCCCCTTTTGTTCTTCAAGCAATTGATGCAACTGAGTGCAACTGAGTGGTTGGTATTAACATCAAATGGCCCTTATCAGATCCCTGTCTCTGACCCCCACTTTTAGTTGATTTAATTACTTCCCCTCAGACCAACAGGTCGGGGGCCCATCTTGCCCAGGTATCACACCCAGCCAAAATCAGGGCGTTTGGTGATTGGCTTGATTTGAATGACAGTAACCCAATAGGAATCGGTGGGTTACACCTTTTTGTATTATATCAAGTATGATTGGAGGTTACTGAGAGCCCGCCCTTGTCATGTGCTATAATATACTGTGTTTTGTGATGAATTAAGATGAAGCATGGGAGAAGAATCATGGGAACAATCATTTGAACAAGCATGGAAAATTAAGAAGAGAAGTTAGGTAACCACGGAAGGACTCTGGTGGTTGCTTTGGGTATCTTGCGTGAGCCCAGGAATAAAGTTTTGAACGAAGTTTTGACTCTGCGGCCTTTTTGGAAGCTCCGGGACTTGGAAACTTGCACCTTGAATTTGAAACGAACTTCTTCACTACTCTACAGAACTAAAAGTTTATTAAACATGACATTATTCCTATTTGTGGTTTGCAGTAGTAATATCAACACCTCAAACTACATGGAAATATGGGTTTCTTTGCCTTGCCAAGCAGACTGTTGGAATCCATTTAACAATAATGCCCCAAAAAACTCAAGACTGCAACCATTTATTATGTGGATGCCAGGTCATTTTTCCCAGGTTTCCCAGGTCCCAAAAGTAAAAGACCACCTATGCAATAAAAACATTTTACAATTTATTTCTTCTTCTAAAATGAACGTACAGATGGATGGTACGAGACAAAGGACATGCTTATACTGCGACAAAGCGGCCAAAAAAGGGGTGCAACCAAATATGTTAGGATGCCACCGAGTGAAAAAGTTAGTGGCACCAGTTCCACCAGTAAAGCCTTGAGCCCTGTGACACTGGGCACTGTGCGGCACTACTTAACTCAGCAGGTGCTGATGCCACTACTGACGCTGCCAGATATGATGCGTTTCCCTTATTGATGGGAAAGGAGGACTTGAAGCTCCATAATGGGTATTTTTCTTGGCCAGCTCCCTTTTTGAAGAATGGTGACTGCTGAAATGGGGCGGAAAGCCTTCTTATATAGTATTTTTGGGGCGTCATCATTTATGCTTATTTGGATTCTCATGAGCACGGAGACTCATTTACGATCAGGTGGCATCATGTTTACGCATCATTTAAATCATGTTTACGCATCATTTAGGACAATTCCCTGTACTTCATAGCGCTTCTTGAATCAGACGTGGCACACTCAAGTAAGAACAAGTTAAGAGGAAATATGCACATGTTGCTGAGGCCTAATGTCTTACCAAGTATTACAATAATGACTGCCTCCAGGAAAATCCAGACTTCAAAACGTTAAGTAAAATGTATAGCAGCACAGCGATGCACTGCTGTGGTGGTATATAAAAATAAAATCGCACATCTGAATAGCAGCTTATGCAGTTTGAACATCTTTTTTTGTTCAAATGATATTGGATATTCAGCAGAGATTCATGCTCTGAAATAGCAATGTGACGTGGTAAACTAAAGATCACCGGTATAAGTCCCAGTGTGTCTAGCGCCTTTTACATGCCCAGGTGAATAATAAAACAGATAACGTTATTTTAATAAACGTCTAAAATAATTGCCAATGATGTTTATACAAGCTATGTATTAAAATATTCCTGAGTTTGTTAAAATAATTCTCCAAGAAGAGAAAGATGCTTGACGTGGCGGAGGAAGATAGTCAGGTCACGTTACTTTAGGGATCAGGGTTTGTTTCTTCAAAACATGTGTTTAATGAACCCACTGTGTCTGCTGGAATTCAAACACTATATGAGATTTAAAAAAAATGCGTTTTGGGCTGAGAGTTCTAGGAAGGAAGGGCGTGTTATGACCCCGGCAACTTTGTGATCCTTTTTTATTACCGTCGTGTATGAGCGTTGTAGGAATATAGACTAGTCTTTGTACATAGACTATACAAAGACTATACAAATACAATAAACTATGTTCTTGTGTATGAGAGACCGCCATGCATAAAGAGTATGGCTAGAGTTCTCAACAGCTTGATTCTTTATTATTTGTTCATTCCTATATCTATATAAGCCTGATTAAAAAGGGTAATGAAGTGCACCGCGGCGATGTTAGTTTGACGATCTTCCCTTGCAAAACAAAATAGCAAAATAGGACAGATTTCGTTCAGATTAGTCTTGGTGTAAAGACTGGACATTGGACAATATTCCACACTATTAGAGCGCTGATATCGATATTCAAAGCGTTTTTTTTCCTAATATCAAGGACATCATGTGGCACTCGGGGAAATATCTGTGAAACATTGTCCAATGTGTAAACAGGACAAATATGAAATAAATCGGCTCTCGATGAGCTATTGAGATTAGGAAGCAAAAAATGGGGAATATTGAACATCAAACTGAATTCATCATTGCGGATTTCTTTGTGTGTCGCCGTCCGTCTGAAACAACCCAAATATATTAAATGTGTCTTAAACTAATCAATCAGATTTTATGGTTGGCTATAATATAAAACTAAATAGGCAATAAAAGTGTGAACGATGTTGCGTCATCGACACAAGACAAGCGCGTCACCAGTTAAAGACACACCTTCAAGAGGGAAGCCCGGTTGTAATGGAAATGCAAATCCCAGCCGCGCTGGGCTGCCGTGCCGTGCTGAACCGTGCCGAGCCGGGCCAGTGTAGTATAGTGGAAAAACGTCATATTTGATTTCCAAGAGGCGTTTCCAACGGACACAGACCAAAATGTCTCCGGACGCAATTGGATAGACTTACAACCAATGAGAGCAACTAATCATGTGATGTCTGTTGAGCGACGCCAAAATGTCAACAGACTTTTCCTGTGTCCTGTTGGAAGCACAGCAAAGACATCCTTCTTGTGCACGAATGCTTTCAGTGGTTAGTTCTTCTTTTAGGGAAACACACTGTCTGATTGTTCAACACTGATGGGATAGCAGATTCAAATGCATGTTCATCTGCAGCAGCCATCTTGTTTGTTTGCAAAAGTCGCTTTTCTCCTAGTCATGGTATAAACCCCGCCCATTATCAGATAAACGGTTGTGATTGGAGCGTCAGCATTTCTGGAGCTTGGAAATCATTTTCCAATCATTTTCCAATGGGGTCGAGACTATTCTGGCAGAGCAAATGAAATGAGCTCCCAGAATTCCTCTGGGTCCCAGGCTAATGGGATACAGGGTCCATGTTTAAAAATTCCAAAGTTATCCTTTAATAAAATGGGCAAACATTCATGCAGGGTCAGGTCTTTGGTGACCGCTCGATGTTGAGCAAGCCAAGCAGACGGACACAGACAGACACACAGCCACAGACCCTAGTTTTTGCCCTTAAAATGAAAGATGATATAGTGTTACTGTACGACATGCTATTACATATTTGTTTTGACAGCATAATGCATATAAGCAATGAGCCTTTCGTTTTATAGTCCACAATAGCATACCTGGAATTAAATGATAATGTATAGTGAGGTTTTAGGATTAATACAACAATTTCTGAAATGGAGGGGTGTAAGGGTACACGTATTCGTACCGGACCGTTTCAGTACAGGACTTTCGGTGCGGTGCAGATGTGCACCGATCCGAATGCAAACAGTAGCCTTGTTCTGCGGGCGGAACATAGGCTACTTGAAATCCCAGCTCCCACACGGACATACTGCAAGTATTGAAGCAGGATACTTCAATACATATTCAATACATATTTAAATAGTCCAAATAAAGTCTTCGCCGTTGCATTGTTGTCGAGACTGAAGTAGGCAGAGTTCCCCCACGTTTGACAGGTTTTTGACAGGATATTGGTTATTCAACAGATATTCGTGCTCCGATTTACAGCGATCTGACGCGGGGAACTAGACGCAATCACCGGTATGAGTCCCGTGTGTCTAGCGGTGTATATCTGCCCAGGTCGTGCAGCAGCACTCCTCTCTATAGAGCCATTGTTTGGTCAATATTTCGACATCAGAGGCATATTACAAAGTAGCCTGCCCTAAACCATAGCCTAACTAAAATGCCATTAACCCGGATACGTCTCACGTTTCAAAATGTCTGCAATGGATTAAAATTGCTATTGTATCCCGCTAGCTCTACAACAGTAGAAAGCAGGTAAAGAACTGCGTGGCCAGCGGAGCTCCGGTGTGGGTGTAACGCACAGAGGCCGTATATATTACAGGTTCAACTTACAGGTTCAACATATGTGTACATTCGTGGAAACTATCGCAGACTTAAAAAAATTCAAACAAGTGCACAAGTACTCGTTGAGATTTGGACCGAATCTATGGAAGGAGGGCGCTTATGTCCTATATATTCATTATTATATGGGCCATAAGTATTTAAACCGAACAAGACTGGTCTAAGTTGACAAATTGCATATTAGACACACAACATTGTAGGCTAGACAATGTCATACATGCTACAATGACTTAAGTTTTTATGTTTTTCTTTTGTTATTATTTTTTTTACACAAATACCGTCATATATCGTACATACACCGGTGAAATGTCAGAAAGGAATGGAGTTATGAAAAATAGATACCGCCCAAGTCTAGTTGACATGGGGAAGAATTTCAGTTCTGCTGTGACACTTACATTTTCCAACAACACTAACTTTGTGCTCAAAGGGCAAAGGGAAAAGTACATTTCTAAAAAAGAAAAGACTAAATCATAACAATAGTTATTAAAAAATATACATTTAGTTACATTTAGATGAGAAACGTATTTATTGGAGAACTACTGCTGCAGTAAGTTTGCAGCAGTTTTTTATTTTTAAATATATTTTGTTGTTTAATTTAAAATGGTATACATTTTTTTATAAACTGTTGATGTTTACAAACGTTCATAATAAACGACAGTTGTACGTTTTGTGTTTTTTCCCCTTGCCGTACCAAACCGTGACCTTTGTCTACAGTTACACCCCTAATAAAATAAAGATGCTTCTCAGTGTACGCAAGTGTACACAAGACAAAAGGCAGACCACACGTCTGCCATTTGTTTTTAGGTTACAATAAACTATTTATGACTAAATAAAACAAGAAATGCTCCAAAATGTTTGCAATATGGAAGATCTGATACTAAATGTTGTTTCAGATAGTTTCTGCAATTCCAACAAACACAAAAGGTTTATAGTAATTGAGGTGAAAGACCCACTCCTAATGCCAACTATAGCTACTGAGTAACAAATATAGCTCAAACGTCATTCACTGGTGAAACATCTCCCTTGCATAACTGAATCAGGATCAAATGTACAGCGCTCATTTTACTTATGAACACAGGCTAGCTCCATCATAAGCAAATACCCAATCAGATTGAACAATCGGAGAGCAAGCATGAAGCTGAATTCAGTTCCAAGTACCCCACATTTGTGAAGATCCACGTTGCGACTCAACACAAAGCTGATTTACACATTTACACTTCCATGTTAACGTGTACACAAGGGGGCAGTAAACCTTTTCCAACCCCAATCTATCGTTAACCTAAGAGCAAATTTGGAAATGGAATCGCAAGAGTGATTGTGTTCCATTATAAATATGTTGAAAAAGCCATATATTCACGAGAAAAAGATGTTGCAAAATAATTCAAATGCCATGCTGAACCCGTTGGTGTATTGCCACTAACTAAAAATAATATGTTTGATTTGTCTGGGTTCCTTCATTTTGTTCTCATGTCAGGCTGTCAAAAACAAAACAAAACCCTACGGCCGTTCCCCACTTCTTCTGCCTAGAAGGGCAATGCGTTGCTGAGCTTTGGGACTGCACGTCCTAGCGTACAGTCTGAGTAGCAACGTGGATCTTTGCATGCATGCAGGACACAAGAGTAGGGATTTGGTCTTAAGCAAGCAGCTTGGTTTATGTATGCCTCCCCCCCGCAGCGAGCAGCAAAGCAAACGAGCGGCGAAGACACGCGGTGGCCGACGGCTTGCCTTCCACGGAGCACTGGCGTCCTGAGAGGTAGGGGTTGCCGTTGTGTATCTGAGGAGCGCCCCGGGGCTCGGCACCAAAGGCTTGCAGCGCGGGCGGGGGGAGCAGGCCCAGAGCGTGGTGGGCTTTTATGTGCACCTTAAGATAAGAGGCGGTGGAGAACCCTGGGAACCGGGAGAGGAAGAACAACAAGAGGAACACAAGAAAGAGAGGCTTTGGAAACAAGAGCTGCGGGTGATGGGCAGTGGTCACGTGGCTCCACAGCACCTAGCTAACCCAAGGACAGCCATGTTGAACCCACTTTTTGTTTGCAGTTTCTCCGGCTAACCTTTCAAAGCAAATATTCTGTGTGTGGCGGAAACACACTTTTGAGAAGTTTCTTGGTCAGTTGGAAGATTTGTGACAATAACACCAAGTCCCAATAGCTTTTCATTTGGTAAAAATGTATTCTGATATTTTACCATGTTGCATACATGTGCTACTACGTTGGCAGAGACCAATGTGGACGTCTGTGAATGCAGTATGCTCATGTTAGGCAAGTATTGGTTACTTATGCTTGAGCTTCAAAAAACCAGTGACACACATTGTTCAGCTTTTCTTTTTGATCATCAACTTGGACAGATAATAGTAACCAATTAAAACACAGTTTGGGGCTGAGCAATCCTGAAACTGGACCGAGACTTCCCAGAGAGGATAACACAGCTCATATCTCCAACATTAAGTGATAACCAGAGCTGTGCATTGCATGTATCCATTCCAGACCTACAGGAATTAGGGATGCTAATTAAGACTTTTTTCTGAACGTTAAATGGCACTTCTTAACTGATTAGAATAAATATACTATAAAGAATGTACTATAAAAATATATTTTTACCATTGTAGTGGAAGTGTAAATCCGGTCAAAATTATATTGTCAGGGAACAGTTAATTGTTAACAACCCTAGCAGGAATGTAGATCAGAACAGCCTTAGGACAATATTTCATAAAGAACGTTAATCAAATTTTAATAATCAAAACCTATTTTCTGATCATTTTAATCCTTTGGACAATAGCGCCCTGTCAATGTACGTATTCTAAAAGGTGCTTGTTATTGCCACCGAAAGGCTCAAATTATATTCTGTCATTATGGAAAGGATCCCTACATAGAAATAAAACTTGTTTCCTTACCTTTCGCTTGATTGGTCTGTTTATTATTGTGTCTAACCAAGGCTCGCTCAAGGAGAAGCTCTGAAATCACGTTGTTGCAAGATATTTCCCTATTGTCATAACAATCTCAACTCTTTAAAAACTCCTTAAGAATCTTTAAAAATAACACTAAGCTACGCTTTCTGTAGTCCAACACGACAAACTCTGCTCTCTCCAGCTCTCTCACGTTTTTCACCGTTCTCCTCCTGCAACAACTCAACTCTCGCAAGACTTCTCCTTGAGCAAGACTTTGTCTGACACAATAACAAACAGGCCGTGGTCAAGCGAAAGGTAAAGAAAGAAGTTATATTTCTCTGTAGGGATCCTTTCCATATGATAGAACATAATCTGAGCCCGTCAGTGGCAAAAAGAAGCGCATTTGGAGGACGTACATAAACAGGGCATTATTGCCCCAAAGGATTACACTGCAGCCCGTTTTTACAGGTTACAGTTGCAGCGTTCTTGCTCAACACTGGACCAATTTCAAAAAGATGTTGCCCGCATTAGTACCTTAGACTCAACATTATCGGAAAATAGGATCCAGGTTGAAAGATCCTGAAGTTTTTCTATTTTGTTTACGCTGTACCTCTTGCCAACTAGTTTCACCATGCAGGAAAGCTCTGGAGGAAGAGCACACACCTGGAGAGGCGATCCACACAGACTGCATCCCTGGATCTGAGCAGCCTCATAATGGAGAGGATGTGATCGGTAAGCCACTCACCTTTGTTGCAGATGCCACAGTAGTTGTGGGTCCCCTCGCTGTGCTTCTTCAGGTGGTCCGTCATGTAGGCAGCCCGCAGGAACTTGCCACACACCTTGCAGGGGATCTTGTCCTCGTGGCACGCCAGGTGTGACCGCAGCCGATCCCGAGTAGCAAAAGAAGCGTTACAAATCTGAAAGATGGAAGCGAATTGTTAACCACTGATCACTCAAGACCTTAAACATAAGACGTTATGTTAAATTAATTACCAAAGTCATCACCTGGCATTTGTGGGGTCTCTCTGTTGTGTGAACCTGTTTTATGTGTCCGTTCAGATGGTCTGGTCTGGTGAGAAACAAACACACACATCATTCAGCACCCCTGTGTTTTTGGATATGTTACAGCTGCATGTGGCTGTGCCTTTATCCAACATGTATTATCTCACACACAATAGGGCTGTCCAGCCTGGAGCCGTAAGGAAACGCTGCCACTGACCAATGAGAGCTGCTACACTGCACGAGCCCGTCTGACACGCAGCAACGTGCTGAAGGAGACTTGAGGTCTCTTTATGCACGTCGACGCGTCCCTCTATGAATGAACTGTGGTTTCCAAGAAAGTACATGTTTGTATTGCGTAAATTAATTAAATAATGTATAGATTAGTAGTTATAGCTGCATATTGCAGAGGAAAAAATGCCCTCGTCAAATTTGTAAATAAACATCTTACTAGTAGTCATATTTTGCATTCCTGCATACAATTGCATTGAAGTGTGCCTGCACCGTAGGGTGAGGGCGGGGGTGCATCAAGATCCCACTGGAGGGATCATGTGGCACCCCTATATCATACACAATGAAATAACTCTAGTTATATAGGGCCCCCATGTAACTACAACCCTGTGTCCCTCCGCAGACTATGCACCTCTTGTTCACTTCGCTAAGAGTCCAGCTGGAAGAGGTCCCATCAGGGGGCTTCGTTTGTCGTTACAGTGCACTTTTCTGTTGCCACTCTGTGTTTGGGCTGAACTTTTTTTAGCTTGTGCATCGTGACATCAGCTCGCAATGACCGCCTCAATGTAAGCGTAGGAGTATTGGAATTCCAGCCCCGGGGGAGAACAGGCCGTTCCGCTACGCAGCAGACACACAGTTTGCGATATGGACCACTTGGGACAGGATCACAGAGATGTTACACCAAGTTGCTGTTTGTGGAAGATCCACGACAGCTACCCAGATCCACATGCAGTTAAAAAGGTTTCATCCCTAATAGGGCGTAAGCTGTAATAGTAGCATGTCAGGAGGTAATTTACATGTTGTTTTTTTATCCAATTCTTATTATATGAAGTCAGATTTATTTATTTCATGTTCTGCATAATCTGTTCTCACTTGTTTGAGTAAAATCTTGAAAATTATTATTTATTTTTTTTACACTTGCAGCATTAACAATCAAGCCATAACTCCCATTAACTCTTTACATTGATTTGTTACTGTCTGTTCGGAGAGACAAAGCCACACGTTTCATATCGCTGTGCCATGACTTTCTTTAACAATTTTAGATTAAAAAAATGCTTCTAAAACAGATCGCCTACCCTGCCTTTAAGTGATGAATGAACAATAGATGCAAACAAAAATAAAGCATAAGTCACTGTACCAGTGCCCACCATCTCAAACATCATATCGGTGGTCCAGGAGCACTTGTAGCTCTCGCATTCTTGTTTGGCGCAGAGCAAAAGTATGGGCCAGTACTGTAACGTTGTGAACTACACGTTCCGGGTTGCGCCTCAGCCACTCCGGTTCAGTGCGCTCCAGTTCCGGGGTTTAAAAGGGACAGCCACACAGGGGAACCATAGAATTGCATTGGAAGATGCTGCTAAAGTTCTGGTGTATAAGTAGGCCAATGCTTTAAGCTTTAAATCACAACCCAACTAACTTTGGGCGGTATCTTCATTTCACACCTTCCTGACATTTCACCGGGTTATACAATGGTATTCATGTACAAAACCCCTCCCCAAAAAACAAAGCCACGCTGCTGGTGATGGAAGTAATTATAGCATGTATGACATTGTCTTGCCTACAATTCTGTGTCTCTCCATTAAGAAGAAATCGCTGCAGTGAAAAAGACAGATGGATCCTCAACCTCATTAGAGTGAATACGAACGTATGCTCTGTACTTTCATCAAAATATCCTATGTATCTAGGAGGATAAAATTATTATGGAGCTTGAATTTTAATCCAAGTGTTAAATAGTGTAGTGAAGGGCAGTTCGCGGATGAGGGGGATTATGATTAGTGGTTGTGCATTCTTTAATACATCCATGCTTTTGAGACGTTCATTTTTTAGGTTGTTTCCCTGTTCGATAACTAAAAGTAGGCTATCCCTCTTTCGGAGGAAGTTTATATTCAAAACGAGACTGTTGTGATACAACTGCACACTGTCATTTTATTAAAAGCAACCTTTATTCACGTCCCACAGTGCAATTAAACATCGGCCTGTACATCACGACTGCTATCAAGATGAATGATCAACAAATATAACATAGCAATATTTATAGGTCTATGAATGTTGTTACACTATGGATGCAATAAGAGGACCGTGTTTGATTCACACCTTTCGGAGTGAACAAAAAACGGTTTGCGGCTGCAGAAATGAATGAAATAAAATGCTTTGAGTACTCCACCAATCAGAGATGTTCAGCGCTACAAGCCCCACCCCAAAGTTTCTGTACTTTTGGAAAGTACTACCCCCTGAGCAGGGACCTTTTCCATAGCATCCAGCCTCAGACCTCCAGCCTCAGTGTGTTAAGGTGGAAAACACTTTATTGTGCTTTCTTATCAATACATAACGTTTACATGCCACTGTATGACATTGTGTAGATAATTGTTTTATCGCGCTTATCATTAATAAATAAGTATTATATGTACCAGTGTCCAGCCACCATAAATAACGACTTCTACTTCCACTCTGAAATTGACTAAATTCTTAATAAAATAAAAGCCCCCATAGCAATTCAATAGTAGAGGTTTTCTGTGTAAGATATGAATAACAAAACTTAAAATAAATAACAAATATATGGTCAAATGTTAAGTACATAATATCAATACATGTTTTAATTTTATATAAACCCATCGGCCTATGGGTCAAATTCAAAGGACTGATAAAAAGACTTACAATTCATAAACCAAACGATAAAACAAGGTCTCTTCTTGCAAATACAAGACACTTCTCAACAGGAAGTAATAAATAAGCTTAATTAAGCTGATGACTTGACACTAGAGGAACTTGCCAGTTCCTCTAATGCCTGCTTCCTATTTTCTAAAAAATGTTCGGCCCCTCCTTTACTTTTGGACATTTTCTTGAGTAAAGGGTGTGTGGCGAATTTCATATACAACATATCGCTCAATATAACGCTCATACACAACGACGGTACAAAAAATTATAAAAAAGTTGGCGTGGGTCGTAACCATGGGGATAACACGCCCCCTTCTTTACGAGAACTCCCAACCCAAAACCCATTTTCTTTTTTTAAATCTCATAGTGTTCGAATTCCAGCTGAAACAGTGGGTTCACTGGCTCTTTAGGGGGTTCGTTTCCAAACGTTTGGTATCTGGCCTGGATAGGTTGAGTTCCCCCACCTATGACAAGTTTGACAATAATGCCCGCCCGCCCGCCAGGAACCTCCGGACATCAAAACTGAAAGTGCAATGTATAGCAGCATAGGGCTACTGTAGTAGTGTATTTAAATGATCACATCTCACAGCAGTTCATGTCATTTGAAAGTCTGCTTTTTTTTAACGCTAGAAAGACATTGGATATGCAACAGATATTCACGCTACGGGTGGGTGATAGGTCATCGCATGCGATGATATTGGTATTAAAGTGCCCATGAAACGTCACCTTGCATATCAAGCACACCTCGATAACGCCACGTGATTATAATAAATTAAAAATAATAATCATGGAGCTAAATCGGTACATATACCACGCAATTTCCTTTGTGGAAGAGCAATGTACTTGAATCGCATCACCTCTTGACGGCTCTTGCCCGTCAATAAATCAGTTTAAACAACCAGGTATGTTTTTCATAGTCACCATGGTCACTGTACATGCTCATGCTGTCGGACATGGCGCAGGTAATGGCCTATTAATGTTTCTCCACACAGAACTCTTATTGCATCCATAGTGAGAAACAACATTCATAGATCTATAAATTATAGCTGTCTGATATATATTGATCTTTCATCTCGATAGCAGTCGGCGCTACAAGCCAATGTTTATTTGCACTGCAGTACATAAATATCGGTTGCTTTTGATAACATGAAGGTGTCCAGTTGTTTCACAACAGTTTCATTTTGGATACCAACTTTCTCCAAAAGAGTGATAGCATACTTTTGGTTATCGAACAGGGAAACAACCTCAAAAACATACGGCTCCAAAACATCAATGTAGTATATATTTCACACCCACTTATCCTAATCCCCTTTATTCACAAACTGCGTTCGCGACATTATTTTACATTTGTATTAAAAAAGTGAAACTCCATTAAATGGAATCCTATTAATACGATATTCTGATGGAAGACAGAGCTCGTCCCTACTTGGCAGGTTGAGGGTTGAATCCATCCATCTTTTTCAACGGTTGGATTCTTATTGGAAAATGCTGCATATTCGCGTGGTAAATAGTTGACATGATTTTACTTATTACTTAATTATAAATTTTTCCTCGCCCATTCGTGACGTTTATTCCTTGCTACCTGATGTAAAATTACATAACCTTACCAAAATTTACATTACCAAAATTAAAATTAGAAGATTCAATTCACTGATGTGGCTGAACTTTGCTGCAACGTTTGTCTAATTTTCGCTAATCAAAATCTAGAAATGTATTCTTGTTCATGTAGAAGAGTTGACACTGGGGATTTTCTGTTTGCACATTTTGTATTATGTTATCTTTTTTTATTGATATTCATTGTTAAAGTTTTAAGTTGTCTCTTTTTCATACAAAACATAATTGTAATGTTTGTGAGCATAAGATGTCTGTTTGCTGCTTTCATTTACAAATAACCGGTATATTTTCTTTAGGTTAGCTGATCCAAGTGACTTTGTACGTCCAAAGAAATGTCTTATGAAAGCTGAAAAATATCGTCAAACATTGGCATCGTCAAAATGAAAAATAAATCGGCATATTATTTTTTGCCAATATCGCCCACCCCTAATTCACGTTCGTTCACCGGTATGAGTCCAGTGTGTCTAGTGGTGTACACCTGAGAGAGGAGACAGGGCTTTTTCATGCAAAAGCCTTCCCTTAAAGTTAGACCTTTAGATTCAGTTCATTAATTTGATGTACTGTAATGTACTCTGATCATTGTCAATTGTCAAGGGAGTTGCTTTTAGGAAAGGAGCGGCAGTGAATATTGCTGAATTTTGACAGTCAGACTGCTGCAAGCAGAAGCTAGGAACTACTGTTGCTGCAAAATGTAAACACCTCCTTGTCCGGACCGGTTAGGCAGACTTCTTAGTATGTAACGATCAAGGTGCTTAACATAATATGTAACATATCGCATAAAACCCCAAAACAGCTGAAGATCTGACTCGAATTAATGTAGAGGTTCCTCCTCTGGAGTCGTTCGATGCCATGTCATACAACACGCATGCATCTGCAGGATCAAAACAATTCCAATGCCAAAATAAACACGTAGCAGCATTTTGGACAGCAAGTTTCCATCAAAACATACAAACTAAGATTTTGCCCCAGGGTGTGGGAAATACGAATGAAAATCCACTCGATCCTAATTAGATCGAAGGGATCTAATAAGGATGGAATGGATAGATCTAATTAGGATTGCTACTCCCTCTACTGGAATATATTTCTACTGACAATGAAATTGTTATACAGCCAATACCAATGTATAGTTATTTGTGGTGGTATGGCACAAACCCACTAATCTAAATTGGATAATTTGGACCTGGACTCTAAATAAGCAAATGATTGCTACTCCTCTATGAAGGCATGTGTGCGACGAAAATTACTTTCACGTAGTCATATGAACAGCAGAGTTGCTACTAAACGTGTCACTTAATCTGTGTAACATCTAGAAATAAGTTACTTACAGTTGATGACCCTGGAGATTACATCGAGTGAGGTCTCAATCATTGATGGTTGAACTATACTATACTATACTAGATGACTTATTTGAATACAACTCACCTCGAAAATCCCTTCCCGCAGCTTTGACACACATACGGTTTTCCCACCGATCCGTCGTGTGAACGAACGTGGTATGACATCCTGTCCTTTCGTTTGAAACGCAGTCCACATATGTGGCATTCGTACGGCTTTTCCCCGGAATGAGAGAGCTTGTGTCGGTTTAGGTGATAAACGTCTCGGAAAACTTTTCCACAAATGTCACAGCCAACGTGTCGTCTGATCCTTTCCCGCTTGCGGTTGGAGTCTGAAGTGACTCCTCCGTGCGGTACCACACCGTTTTCCATCAAACCCGGTTGAGAGTGCGATACTAAACGAACACCGCCCTCTGAAGAAAGGCTTTCACTGACATTGTTTACAGCATTGGACGCTCCATGCTGCGCTTCGTGGTTTTTCAACCGGGAGGCCTCTGTGAAGGCTTTCCCACACGACCCGCAGGGGAACAATCTATTGTCTTTAGGGGGGCTATGATTGAAGTGTAAAGGCTCCGTTGCCGTCGCTATCTTTGGTCTGCCTCTGTTCGTCTTTGACCCCGGAGAGTCAGTGTCATGAAATGGGTTTCCTGTTACCTCCGATGAAGGGGATATCGACACTTCTTCGACGGGATGCAAAACTGGCATTGGGGATTCAGTGTCGTCTTCCAAAAGTGCAACAGTGGTGTTTTGATTTCCATCCACATGTCCGTTGTTTGCAAAACGAAAATCATTGGCCGTCGTGCCCGTCCCGTTCACCATATCCTGCTGGGCTCCTTGGAACCCCAATTCCGAAGCCCCCGTGGCCTGAAACAGACTGGCCTCCCCCCCTCGCGAAGTTGGGATGAGGATCTGTACGTTAGATTGTTTTATTACCTCCTGGCATATCTCAATAACCGACCGCATGAGAAGAAACTTGGCAGCCGTCATCAACTCTGGGAAACATTCCAGTCGTACTACAATCTTGGACGTATAGGCGAAGTCCAAAATGTCTCTGAAAACTTTAGGACTAATCGTATGCATTTCTAGTTCCTTGGCATCGCCTTCGCTCTCTGGTTGACAACTAAACACCGACTCAAAATACTCACTGCATGCGGCAAGCACAGCTTTATGGGCAGGGAAGCTCTCTTCGCCGACACGTAGGATCACATCGCAGAACCTGCCTCCATCTTTCCTCTGTACGTTGAGGTTGTGTAGCATCTCGGCGCTGTGCTTGCTCACCTGATAGGTATACGAGGAATTCCAAGACGGTTCCACTACTTTCTCCATGTCAAATCATCCAATATCATTGGTATGAACAACTGTACGGAGAGAAAAGAATGACTACAGACAATGGACAGTTGAAGTACGCTAGCCGCGGATTAAAACAGTCCCTGTCGCGTTTTAGCATCTAAACGTTAGCAACGGCGGGGAAAAATGGCAGCCCCCCAGCTTCCTGTGAACTTTAACCCCCATTCGTTCTACGGTAGCTAGGCTGCACAGGCGATACAACCATGCGCATCTTGAGATGACAATTTTAGAGTAAGTTGTCAAAAAAAGCCATGCAAGTGGTCTCCTAGCCAACGTTTTATCTCCCTGGTCTGATTATCAACGCCATGCCCCCAATGGCATACAAAGCTGTGTGCAGCTGTTAGTTTGATATGTTTTCAACCATCAATATTCGGGTATATTCTAGTTAGACCTGGTCCTTTATAAACCTTGCCTACTGCCAACAGCACCATTTGAATCATTTAAGATAAAGGGTGTCAAGGCTCAACTCTATACAGCGTAGGCTTACATCTACAAGTGCAGTCAATTTAATGTTTAGCCATGATGAATGCACATGCTTTTTAAAAAATGAAAAGCAAATTGAGTTTACAAATAAGTTAACACATTTGACAGACTGAATCACAGACAGCTGCAAACATTGTAAACAGACACCAACTGAGTTTTACTTAACTTTTTATTTATTAACTCTAATTGTGCTTCTATAATTGAATAGCACAGGCATAAACTGAATCCCAGCCACCCCCCTCCAAAAGAAATACAATAACTTGATTTAGAGCAGTGCTTCTCCCCAGTGACAAGGTGGATGGGAGGGTGTAAGTTAAAACGAAAAAAAAAAAAAGAAAGGCACACCAACAATTGCCAATTCCTCCACAGACCTCAATATTTGCGTCAGTCACATGTAGATTAGGGGCCACACCATGTCATTTAGGACAACTTAATTGAGTGAACCTGGTGTCACACCACTAAACACTTTCAGTAGCCCTTTCACAGTGCAGGGGGACGTTACACCCAGACGACCAGACAAAAGTAACGCTACCATCTCTAGATGGCGCGACTTTGTCTCCGCAGTATTTCATTGAACCATGGTTAGTTAAATCTTCCCCATCCCAATAAACCATAGCTTTATATACACAGGGAGAATATGTTTCTTTACCATTTGTCTGTACAATGTAGGGCCTATACATTAATTACTTTACCGCAAGTAAAATACAAAAAGAGGGAGAAAAAAATTCTTCAAAAACAATTCACCATAACTTGTCTTCCCTTTTCTCAGAAATCAAAAAACAGTGACTTCAAGGTTGAAGACAAAGCACGGTCAGACAATCCATGTCTGCACTTTCTCTCAAATTAAAGTTCACATTTTGTCCCAATAATGGGGAGGTGGTGATGGAAGGAGTCCCAGCGTTGGGTCTTCACGGCCGGAACTCTAGTTCATCCACACTGATGACCTTGGCAGGCATGGAGGGAAGGGGCTGCTGAAGCACGTCTGAGCCGAACCACTTGGCCAGGCCAAGGGGGGGACTGCCGCCGTGTCTCTGAGCGTTAGTCCGGTGGTGGCCGTGATTCTGTGAGTGCGAGACCCCAGCTCCTGGGTGTACTGCAATGGAATGAGAGACGAAGCTTTCACTATAACAATAATGAGACCAAATATTGTCAACCTAACCCTCATGCTTATTTGGTTATTCTAATTCCCATTGCACACTTGAGCAGATCGCTTAGATATAGAAAAACAAACTATATTTTGTGTATGTAGAGAGATAACTATCTCTCTACATACACAAAATATATATAATAAATATATATATAAATATATATATAGATCTCCATCCATCTATAAAACACCAGTCAGAAGCGCAACTTTAACTGTTCATGGCATGTTTCTGGTGCAAGGCGATCTCTTCAGCAAAGGACCCCCAATAATGACTTTACCTTGTCGCTGTTGCTGGAGTTGTTGCTGCATTACTGCTAGCTGCATCTGGGCATTCGCCCTGGGAGGTAGAAGAGGATTCCCCGTTGCACCAAGAGGGTACAGTGGTGGACCAAGCATGGTAGGAGGCAAGCCGCGGAGCTGTGCAAGGTCCATATGTGATGGAAACATGCCTGGTGCAAATACATAACCATTCAAATCAAGGAGATGTTGAAAACAGTTCCTATGACGCCATAAAGACAAAGCAAAAAAGACTGCGGGACAAGAAATCCAACCAACCAGACTGCATCAGGGCGGGTCCTAGTGGCTGGGGCTGGATACCCTGCGCGAGCATTCGCTGCACAACATTGGGATGGAGCTGGGGAGGAGGAGGCCGCACCATGGGTAAGTGGGAGAGCAGCGGTACCTGGAACATGGGACGCGGGAAGGCCGAGCCAGGCCCAGAGGGAACCATGGGGGGCGCATGGTGCCCAGCAGAGCCTGGCCTCAGGCGCTCGTTGTCCTTGCCGGACATGTTCTGTGAAGCAGCCTTTAAAGCACCAGGCAGCGCACCACTTCCAGACATCGTTTCTAGGCAAGAGTTAAGGGAACCGCCATCTATTTTAGAAAGAAAAAAGTTTCAAACGTGTAAATTTACAGTTAATGTAATTTCTCTGCATTAAAGCCCATGGTACAAAGTATGCATCATTGTAACGTATTCATGTTGTAAGGCGTCAAACAATACATAGCACATTCAGCCATCAGCGTAATGTACTCATGTTGTTTACCGTCCCAATGCTCAAAGCTTATTCATGTACAATATAATGTATTCATGTTTTATATCATCCCAATGCTCAAAGCTTATTCATGCATCTATGCAAGGTATTCATGTAGTATACCATCTTGAGAGTGAATGGCCTCCTTGCTGTCTGGTCGACTTCCTGGTTCATCTCTCGTCTTCTCTTTTGTCTCGTACATTTTGCGAATCACAGATGTCGGAGTGAACGATGCAGATATCTGAAACAGAAGTACAAACGTTACTCAAGGTGTGTGATCAGGAACAAGGGCTTTTCAAGTTGCCGATATGAAAACTATAGAAATGGTGTTGATATAAAACACACACCATACACCCACACCCGAGGTTCTTTGACTGAAGAATTAGGGCTGTAGTCAACCAAATAAAATCTTGGTAGACTGAAATTCAACCAACTATACGAACAATAAATTGGTCGATGGGGAAAAAATGTATAATAAAACAAATCTGCACGTAATCTCTAGATTAATTTGTTCGGCCACAGTGCATTCTACTACCCGTTAGCCTAAATACCACGTGTTTGGAGAAGGCCAGTGGGTTTCAGTAACTCTTGGTTCGAGTCCGACTCTGTTAGGGCAGAGCTTCAATGTAAAGCGGGTCGCACACCGGAGGAGCCACGGAGCGCCACGTCAGGTAGCCTCACGTATAGACAACACACGCCCGAAGATCACATTGTAGGTGTTCTGTGTTTAATATAAATCGGTCTCAATGGATTGTGCTGCGATTCGTGCTAAGCAGCCAATTCTGATATGTTCACACTCCAAGCCTATCGCGTATTAAACACGAAAGCTCAGAGAATCGCAGACAAGATGAAAACAAACTACTTGTGCCTTATTTTAGACGATATGCCCTCATACTTTACACTTAACATACTTTTTTGGCGTCCTTTTTGACTTAACGACTTATTTGGTATCAACTAGTTTTGAGCCAAGGAAATGTTCAGTAAATAACGACTAGCCGTCTTCCTCATGTTGGGGAGTCCAAAGTTGTGAAAACCAAGCTGTTTGGACCTCCTGTCTTATAGTCTATCAAACCATATGATTATTAAATAAGAAACTATGGAGCATTCAATATTTCTTATTCAAAATTAATGGTATTTTTCATTTTAAATTAAAACATTTTTTTGTTTAGTCTGTAAAATAGGGCTGGGCGATATGAGCCAAAACTCATTTCACAATATTTTCCACTGTCCGGACGATATCCATATTATATCACGATATATGATGAAAAGATTTCTGAATCACATTAGTACATATATTTAGTAGCCCTTACATTAGTTAGTCAAAATATGTATTTTAACCTTGTTAACCAGAAAGAGCACACACACTCTCTCAGTTCCTTTGCATACCGAACATTACTTTCATACTGTTTTTATTTGATACCTGATGACCTTTAACGATGTGAGGTGCACAAGCATCACCTGTCCAATGTACAAC
>OOFG01072186.1:0-11748 GCA_900323295.1 Molva molva
GTTCAACATCCGCAGGATCCGGCCCTTCCACACGAGGGAAACAGCACATCTCCTGGTCCAAGCGCTTGTCATCTCCCTCCTCGACTACTGCAACTCGCTGGTGGCTGGACTTCCTGCCTCCTCGATCAAACGTCTACAGCGTCTAGAACGCCGCAGCAAGCCTCGTGTTCAACCTGCCAAAGTTCTCCCATGTGACCCCCCCCCTCTGCCGCGACCTCCACTGGCTCCCTGTAGTGGCTCGCATCAAATTTGAGACAATGGTGTTGGCCTTCAAGGCTGTCAATGGAACTGCCCCCACCTACCTCCAAACGATGGTCAGACCCTAAGCCCCAGCTCGAGCGCTCCACTCAACTGGCCAGCTGGTACCGCCATCACTAAGAGGACGCAAAGGTCACTCAGCTAAGTCACAACTCTTCTCTAGCATAGCCTCCCTCCTCTACCAACCCCTTGTTTGATGACTGTTTAATGCCATAAATGTACAGACCTTTGTTTCATTGAAGGTAATTATTACATGTTTATGTATTGTTTCCTTCTTTAGAGCATTGTGAAACCCATATTTTAATAGGAAATCAATGTACATACAGTATAATGGAAAATTCCATAACATAACTGTGTAATACCCTACATTTACAGAGATTATGTTTAAATATAGCTATTCATGTATTTTGACATACAATGCTTAGTTTTCCATTGTCCAATGACATTTTTTTATATTCTGTGTTTATACATTGTGTTGTAGTTTTTTTACTTGAAGAAACCACAATCTTACAGGAAATTACTGTAGATAGATGGGGCAGTTTCATAAAGTAACTACTAAATACCCTAAATATACAGAGATTGGCCCTAAATGTAGCTATTTCTTATGTACTTTGCTTGTTTTTCCACTGTCCAATAAACATTTTTAAATCTAGTAATTCTCTAAAATGACTGATTAATACCGTAAATGTGCAGACATTTGTCTTTGGATTTATGTACTTATTGTGTTTTTATACATTATTTCTTAGTTATTGTACATGAAAAAATTATATTTTAATAAGAAATTACTGTAGGTAGACTGGGCAGTTTCATAAAGTAACAAATAAATGCCATACATTTACAGAGATTAACCTGAAAGGTAGGGTTTTTAATGTTTTTTTACATAATATATTAGTTTTTCCACTGTTTAGTGAACATTTATCAACGTTAATATACTGTTATTTAATTCATTTTGACTGTTAAACCTGCTCTGTATTTTTACAGTCTTTTACATGTAATTTTGTGGTATGGTTATTTACCGTAATTTGATGGTATCCGTCTGGAAACTTTGCTGCCAGACTTTTTACAGTTTTTTTATGGGATTTTTTTTTTACAGTGTAGATAAATGTGATATAGACATCAAAATGCATTTTAATGCTGAAACTATCTTAAAATGTCGCATTTTCCACTGAGAATAAAACAAATGTCATCCATTTGGTTTTAGCAAGACAGAACCTTGACATACGTAGTTTTGGATGACCTAAACAAACGGCTTATTCTGTGGTTTAGGTTGGAGATCACGTTGGTCTCAGTCAAGCTGGTCTCAGTCAAGCTGCTCTCAATCGCTTACAGTTGGTTCAAAATGCAGCCACCAGGCTTTAACTAGAACTTGCTGTTGGTCCCACATTACCCCTGTTCTTGCATCCCTCTAAAATTCAGAATAGACTAGCCTGTTGATGACACAGAAGGCACTGCATGACCTTGCCCCCAGTTACAGCTCTGATCTCCAACTCATTCCACTTCTCCACCTGTGCCATCCTCACATCTCATCTTCTTATCCATCCCTCGCTCCAACCACAAAACTAAAGGTGATCAAGCCTTGTCTGTTTCAGCCCAACCTGGGGACCATTTTCCCAAATCGATCAGATTTGCTAAAATCGTTGATGATTTAAGCGACTTCTAAAAACCCATCTTTATAAACAAGCCTTTCTCAAGATCTTCATCCCTTTCTTATCTTCAGGCTGTTTATGTTTTAGTTTCAATTTGTTCATTTTTTTGTGTGTATGTGAAGCACTTTGTAAACTTGTTTAAAAAGTGCTATACAAATAAAGCTTTACTTACTTACTTACACACATCAGCACAACAACCTTTAATGTCGGTTGAATGGAATAATTTGAATGCTATGAATTGCTATTGAAGTCAAGGAGAACTTAAAATTCATATTGCACTCATGATGAACTAATTGAATACTTAATTCAAGACTTGTCTCCAAATGCCGTGAATATACATGTGGATATATGTATGTGAATAATTGTGGGGGAAATCAAAGAGAGAGAGATACTGGGTAATATATGTGTAATTAATGTAATTTTCTATGTGGTGTTAAAGAGATTGCTTCCTGCTTGTCTTCCTGCTGTGCTTTTTAAACACAGACACACAGGCTACATATGAAGTCTATAGTCAATAGGAGTGTATTAACCCGACCGCTCCATTCTCCTGTCAAATATTTGCATGCGTGACACCCAGTAGTTATCTTAGGCAGTAAAATCCGCGAAACCCTGCGTTTTATTTTCTTGAGGAATTGCAGCGTCATTAACTCCCACCCAATGTCTATTTGTCATATTTTCTTTTCATTTTTTGCACATATTTGTTCAACAAATCAAGCAGACAAATTATACCAATGCTGAGCTAAGGGCACACTCCGTGTAAAAAAACAAACCCAAGGAGGATATTCAAAGCAGAGCGTTTCCCGAGTACAACACATTCATCTGTTGTGATTTCGTAGCAAAAAACGTGGAATAACGCCTCATGAATAAAGAAGGGCCAATTTGTCATTAGAGTGCTGCGTGGTTGCTGTAGGGCCTCCTCGTAAACACAATCCACAGGGCCCGGGATAAACAGCAAGAAAAGTAGATAAATATGCTATCAAACGCTTAATCACACGGCTTGTCCACACTGGTGGAGTAATGGAGTGATTATGTGGAGTCTCATTGTCTCAGTGTGGAGGCATTACTCAAGCAGAGATTCATGAGCAGGGCAACAACACACAGGTATCGCTGGGTTTCCACGCTTTGGTTTGAATATTTTTCTGTGTAAAACGACAGCATGTTTTGTGTTCAAATGTATGAAAGCTGTTTCATGTAAGCGCTGAGGTCGTGATGTAATCATTACATATACCAGATATATATCCTGGAGATGTGAAAGCTATATGCTTATTTATATCTGGTTCTGGTGCCTTCCTTTGACTCATGTAGGCTGTATGACAATACAAACTTCATCCGTGTTCGTTTTTTTCCATAATAATGATAATAATTATAACAAAATAAATTAATCTTGTGCTAGCCCATTAGTGACATTCCTCAAAGTAAGCTTAAAGCCCATGAAAGAGCCTGGCTCCAAGAAGAGGTACACTTGTCCTGAACAAACCGTTACAGTGGCATCAGGGGATGTGTGTAATGCTTTGTTCAGTACGCTCAATAGAGTTCCTAACAGGAAAACTAAATTCATTTGAATTGACATTCACATTGCATGAAATCTGCTCCACCATCAGTAAAATATATACATATATATATATCTTTTCTGTTTGTTTGTTTGGCTTGGCTAAAACAACAACAATACATGCACTCCAGATATTGTACACACAAGACATCGTTTCTGGGCAGGTTAGCGCTGAAACTCCACGGGGTCATTTTGGAGCATATTGAAGGCCTTGACTGAACCATCACACATGTTTCTGCTGCACTCTCACCGTGACGGGAGTGAGCTGACGAGGGGAAGAAGAACCAACGGCAGAGTGAGGCGTGCACTCTCTGACGCACACTCTGCTTATCGCCTGTGTTCAATGTGGAGCTGCTTGTTTGTGTGGCGTTCAGATTACCGCAATGTGTGGCGGGTGATAAGTACACTGTCAGCCAGACTGTCAGCCAGACTGCACATACTGAGATGTTGAAGGCAGGAAGGCTTTGAATAAAGCAGGAGAATGAAGCAGGATGGATTATTTTCTGTTGTATTTTAATTTGTGATTTAATACGTGGGTATTCACACATGCTACATTAGATTATTGTCCATGGGGGTTTTGTGAACTTTTGTGAAGAATTTTCCACAGTATGCTTCCTCAATAAATATCCTATTTTAAGAAGTAGTTTGTTTTTAGCACCCACTAAATTTTACTGTAGCGGTTTAAAACTCACCAGCTGTTGGTCTCGAACTCCCCAGGATGCAAACTGCAGAACAGAGTCGCTCACCTCTGGCGGGTTCAACTCCCGCACCTCCCTGAGGTTAAGACAGTAACAGAGGTGCCACCCGTTATTAATAACATGTTCACTCCAGTCCAGGTCACTGGCCGTTTGGCCAACTTTCATCTACCAGAACACACCACCTCAGGCCAGTACAGTCAATCTTCTCTGATGTTGTTGGCAGATCATACTCAAAACATTTGAACAATTCACAACCTGTGACAAACTTTATTCACCCAAAACCACAATGATGGACAGGAGATATGATAGTGCATATTAAATACTGGAAACCAAGGAAATCTCTTAACTGAAAAGGCCATACCCATAATATCACACAACATAAAGAACGCATAAGTAATGTAAAGAATCTAAAATAACTATTACTGGACTAAGCATTTTCTCTGACCTTAACAGACACTAAATTAAAGTCTACCTCCTCCTCTGTATCTGTTCTGATTGACGTAGTGAGCCAGTGTTCATGTAAGACATCACTGACCTACTATCAGATCTTTTAGCAGGAACTGGAAACACAAGTCATCGTAATATCGTTCGGCTGAGTACACGGTGACTCGTGAGGCTGTGATATAAAGTGCTCCACCATCTCCCTCTGAATCCCCCTGCACCTGATGTGCCTCTGGGCATGACTGGAGTCACTCACCTGGTGTGGAGGTTGTAGATCAGATACGACGCCAGGAAGGAGTGCTGGAACACCTAGAGGACATCAACCAGATCAAATCAAATAAGGAGAATATATGCTGGAATAATCTGTGGAGGAAATGAAGTGAAAGCTGTAGGCATGCCTACTGACTAGAAATACTGAACCGTCAGAAATACCATAATCAGCCTTTTAATAAGGACAAGATACGGTTTAGAAACGGGTTATGTGAAATATACTGATTAACCACATGTGGGATTCAGAATGTGTAATAATTATGATGTTATTAACCATAATTATGAATAATTATGAGCAGGGGCTACAAAACCAATTACTTTTACATGTATTTCAGCAGCAGTTGTCTTATGTACCTAATGTCCTGAAAAGCTTAAAATTAAATTTAAATAATGGTTTTCATTTTATTTCACAAACAGTCAACATATTCCATGGTGGCCCATTGGCCAAAGCACTTAAGAGTGAGAAGCATACATCCCTATTAAGAGTAGTAATTCCCAAACTTGCAGAAGAGATAACTTCTACGGGCATAAACCAGATGATGTGTTGTTTAAAATACAATCAGAAGTACTGCAATGTTGTACTCAGTTCAGTGAAAGTTCGTTTTTGTATTCTCCAGCTACAACTTGATAATTTTTCTTTGGGGGGGATCTTCATAGATCATGAAGTTAGTTAGACCATGAAGTTAGACAATAAATTCCTGGGCAACACGAGCCAAGCCAGAAGCCAGAGACTCTCACACACAGACACACACACACACACACACGCGCACACGCACGCGCACACGCACGCGCACACGCACACGCACACGCACACGCACACGCACACGCACACACACACACACACACACACTGCACCGTATACCATACAACCAGTTTTTGTGGGCTCATATTGACTCATATTTTCACCTAGAGCCTCTCTCAGTGAGATGAGATGAAGATTGCAAACCATGAGTGGGTCACAGCAGGAGACCAAGTGCATTCAAAACTCTATATGCAGCGCTGCAATGTCTTGGACATGGTAAGGGAATATGCTTCTTTTACTGCACATGAGTATGTGGTGGACCAATGGGCAAATAGTAGGTTTGGGAACCCCTGGGCGATGCTACCGTTCCTTAACCACCATGTACCAAGCTAACAAGGTAGTACATTCCCTACCTACTAAGACAAAATCTGGTCAGGTGCTATATTGCTTTAGCCTGCCCAACCATCGTGTGGTCATTCATAAACCGATTATTTTCATTCATATCTTGACCATCTCATCCCCCTTGACCAAGGTCAAGGTCTGTCCACCACACTCCAGAGTTCATGGGAGACTGCAAATCTCAAGGTATGTTATTCACAAACCAGTGCTTACTATTATTTCAGGAGAGATGACTTAACTTTGGAAAGATCTGACTCTTGCAAGCGAATTTAACCAGCTACTTAGTGCTCTTAGTATAAGGGGACTGGTTTTCTGAAATGAAAAACAGAGACATTTGTAGTTTGACGGTCCATCTATCAACAAAATATGTGATGATGAGGACATATTCACATTTTGCCTATTCTTATCATGGTAAATGTAATAGGCCTACTGTAGTAAAAGATAGAGCAGTATGCCAAGTGATTACTATGTAGCTACAAGTAGCTACCCGGATAGGGAATCGTTCTATATTGTACTGAGCCTATTGTTTATGGTCATGCCTGCTTATGGTACAAACTCCATAGATAGACCCCCACGGAGTGATTTGCGTCACAGCTGATCAGACGCGAGACTAATGACCAACTGTCTCGCAATTAATATCAATGAGCAAGCTAGGACCTTTTGTCTCTTCAAATTCGATGATATATTTAAAGCTCTTGGGACAGGCACCGGAAGCAGGGACTTCTGGTCCCCTATCTTGATAGGATCTGTATAATTCAAACTAAATGAGTTTCCCTTTCTTCCTGTTATTCTTTAACTCCACACCCTCTGTTGCACTACTTTTTTAGAAGAAATTTGAAGCCTATGGTAATTTTCTATTATCCCGCCAAATGACCACTGAGTGTCCACTCTGAGAGCTCTTATGGAGGCGTTTGTTGAGATAATGGTTCAATAACCCATAGCCTGCTGCATAATATTCAACCGCAGCATTTGCATAACACCATGACATTAAACTCCCCCCACAGCAGTTTGAAACACAGAAATATGGTAAATAAAAAAGCAATGATGAATGAGCTTTGGTTTACACTCGCTTCGCCCGCTTTCCATCTCAAAGGCCGACGGGTGAAGTCAACGGAATCGCTTTGTGACGTGACGTGACCGCCACTCGTCTTTCAATCCAAATTTAGACTTGCTCCCCCTCTGCTGCACAATGCCACTCCCCCGAAGAAGAAATAAATTGCATTGTCACTTGATCTTTCAAAGAGTGTCAACGACAATTACAGACACCCGTGATGGGTGGCAGAAGCCAGCGATGAGTCCCTGATAAGCCTGTCAGAGGGAAGCGCTGGCCGCGCTGCCTGGGAGAAGTTCTCACTGGTGATGTGGCGATAGGCTTGTCAGCGTGGCAGTCAGCCTGAGACTGTGTGTGTCAGGTAGGCAGGGCCTTACACCGCGGAGAAATGGTGTCTGCTACTGTACTCTGATCATACAGCGCCTGCACTGCTGCCGAGTCGAATCGCTTACCAAAAGAGACATGTTAAGAATGGGGACATCAACAACAACAACAATAACAACAACCACACAACAGTAAAGTATAATACATTTTTTAAATCATTATTTCAAATGTCTTGTTCAGGGCAGCAATAGAGGAACTATTTCACATGTGAAAAAGACTGCAGAAAACAAAGTTGTTTGGTTTGTCAAGGTTTTAGAGGTAACCTCACGAGGGAATATTCCTTTTTGGCATTGACAAATGACCATGCTGAAGTTCCATGGTTATATTTTCACTATGAGCAGTGCTGAACACTGTAATGTGTCTTCAGGGTACAAAAGCCCTGTTTTGTCAGCTAGGCAGAGAGAAGAATACATGGTTGAATGTGGGTCATGAAACAACGACAGAATACCAAGTTGCAGGTGTATAGTTTTCCAAACAGGCATGCCTTGCAGTAATGCCTCTGGACAGCCAAAGGTGCGGTTACCCCGTAGAAGGTAAAGGATTATTTGCGAGCCATTTTCATTCGTCGTTTCATTGGAAGTGTGTTGCAACAGGCTGTATCCGAGGTTGTGCGAAGAGTGATTACACTGATTTATAAACCCTTCTTTATGGGCCGAGCTGAAAATATGGAGCATTATCACGCACAGCTGAAGAGTTACTTATGCAAAGACCACATTTCGCTAATTGAGCAATCTCGCGGTAAATCACAGACAGAGGCATTATGCAAATGTGCCTTTTCTTTTTTTATTCTTTCAAGACTTTGCGGAAGGGTATCAGAGAAGAAGAAACATTATAATGGAGCCGAACGGGCGACAGCAGCGGTGGCTGCAGTACATTACGGGATGCGGGGGCTGGGCTGCGCGATGATGATAAATTCATAAGACAAGTGGAGACGGAGATGGCGGGCCAGGCCATTACTCTCCATAGACCAGTGTTGTCACGGAGATGATGAACACATCTGCTCCGACCATCTCTGGAGGACATGAGCACCAGTCTCTCCTTCAACCTCCCCCCCGCCTCCGCCGATTCCCGGCTGTCTCCTCCGCTGCCAGCCCTGTGAGGGCCGTACCCCCACCCTCACCCCATGTTCATGATGCCGGCGTGGTCCCTCTGTGTCCTCAAATGACCCCTGCAAATTATTGTTGCACTGCAGCAAAGCGAGGCATGCATGTGATGCGAAATGACACTTTTCATGGTAACTGAAAGTCTTTTCCGCTAATGTGTGCTTCAGGCTTGAAGCTAGTAGAAGCAGTAGCAGCTTAGAACTGAGCCTCAACATCAACATCTGACATTCTCTTTTATTTATGATTAATGTCCAATTAAATGAAGCAGTGTGGGTAGAAGACCGGCTTGGACATCTGAATGAGTCCACAGTAGATTTCAGTTCATAGTGTCTTCCAATTAGCCAACACATTATTAAAACTGCAACAGCAGCGTCCGCACAGAAAGTGACTGACAGCCACTGATGTAGAATGATGTCATGACACCAAATACTTTGCAAGCGGACTGATACCTATCACTGATTCAAGGTCATGAACATGTGGACTGGCCTGTGAACGGCAACCTGAACCACGAATCACTGCTAACGGAAATGTTTTGAAGGAAGCAGTCTAGACCTATTCTTTACTTACATTACTTTATCATCCTCACCGGCCAAAACGTGTGATGGCTCAGACGAACAGTGTGATCACGCCGCTGTCCTGAGAAACGACCCTCCTTCTTCAAGCTCTGAATAATGACGTCGTTTGTGTTTGTTTTGAGCCAAGTGTTTTTTTCTCAGTTCTATCTCTAGATCATCACCTGAGAGGCTGCAGTCCTGGTTCACTGCACCAAGATGGGGTCACATCCCTCATCTGTCCTAAGATACAGAGGAGAGGAGGCTGCTGATGTAGGATGCAGCCCTACTGTGTACACAGGAGTAGGAAAGTAGGAGTGGTGTGGCAACAATGTTGCCACACAGACTCCCAGCCGAAAGGATTGTGGGTTCGAACCCCGAGTGTCCGCAGCCTACCTGAAGGCATCCTTGAGCAAGATGTCCTAAACCCTACCTGCTCCTTAATGAAATGGATTTAACATGACTAATTATTCGTCTGCTAAATTTAAATATTCACATTTTTGGGATAAATGCTGAGTGAGACTGAGTTAATTTTTATGATATTTGATGTAAAGCATTACATTTAAAAGCATGGTAGACATGTGTTGAAAAGGTTGAAGCGTTTTGCTGGCTATAATGACTTAATAAGTCCTAATGAAAATGATTAAAGTTTCTTTAATCATTTCACCTTTTCACCTTACTTTCAGACCATTGTGGAAAGCCTTTGCATGGATGAGCAGAACCAGAGTGACTTCAACAACAGTTTATCACGCACAGAAGAACATCTCCATAATTCATAACAAACAATTAATAAATCAGTATCCGTGACTTGAAAGCCAATTTCTAATTGTAGAGAGTGGTCATTTATAGAGCTTCTGAGTCTCCCTCTGAGTTTGTGGGGGGACTTGTTTAGTCATTATGAGGCGAAAGGAGCCCTGTACATTATTGTACAGTATTTAGCAGATGCTTTCATCCAAATCATCTCATTAATGAGCAGGTAGGGGTTAGACATGTTGCTCTAGAATGCCTGCAGTCTGTACTTGGGGATTGAACTGATCTGTTTCCACAAAAGGCACAACAGACTCACAACCTTCCAGAACTGTTCAGACGTAGGGGCAGTTTACCAGAGACCCCCGCCTACTGTCTCAGGGATACTGTCTAAGTGACCAACTATCACAAATCAAGCTAGATTGTAGCGCACACCTCCTCCGGAGGTGGTTTTGACAGCGCTTCTCGAGATTACTGGTACAATTCCCACCATGGAGAAAACATCTGCCTTTGCATTGCGATCTCCTAACCGTTTTCAATTCAAGCTATGAAGAGAGATTCAAAACACTTGGGCCTTAGACACAGTTGTCATAGTTACCTTATCTAAAAAAAGAAAGGTCAAAGAAGTGGCTGTTTCTTTTACAGGTGTCCGATGATAAAGACAAGATATAGGCCTTCATATTATACTTATCTAGAGTGTTTTGACCTTTAAAAAAAAGTGTAAAATCACTGTATTAAGCAACAAAGAGTGAAACACAAAATATGAATGTTAAAAGCCAACAAATTGGTTGATTTCCTTTAACTGTGCATGAGAGCAGCAGATTGCACGGACACCGGTATTCATCCATTTAAATATTTATTTCTCAAGTGCCTCTCAAGAGCTATCTGACACTGAGTGGTTGTGTTTTAATTGCAAAAAGAAAAAATAAACGACACTTTTTTTCTACTGTTACAATTCATTTTGAGTTGAATTCATGGTAGGTCTGACGTCAAGGGGGTCTGCAATTAGCGAAGCCCTCTCAGCAGTCCTTAAATAGGCCTTTCTACTCCACCACTCTCCAGGAGCCCTTCAAGGATGGCTGGTGATCGGTGATGTTTACCTTCCCTAATACCAGAGGAGAAGGACCTTGTTGTCTCAGCTACAATGCTCTGGATGTCAAGATGTATACCCTACATTTCAATACGCACCACCCCAGTTTTACAATGAAATAGCTGTTAAATATTATAAAGTGGTCAAACATAAAGGGGTCATAACAAATAGATTAAAATAAAAAAGAAAGGCCATGAATTTCAATGCATTCGACAACTACATGAAAGGAGAACGGTGACCATAAAAACCCTTCAACAAATAGAATAAACCAAAATAAATAAGATGAAAACATTGGTATCACACAATTCAGCTGAAGGTTGTTGGATGTTCACCCACCTGTGGGCATCCTTGAGCAAGATGCCTTACCCATACCTGCTCCTTAATGACTCCTCAAATTCACTGAACGTTACTTTTGATAAAAACGAAATGGCTTATCTCCTCGAGACCACAGGTGTGATGTCATGTGTGATGTCGCGTATGATGACCACAGGTGTGATGTCATGTGTGATGTCGCGTATGATGACCACAGGTGTGATGTCATGTGTGATGTCGCGTATGATGACCACAGGTGTGATGTCATGTGTGATGTCGCGTATGATGACCACAGGTGTGATGTCATGTGTGATGTCGCGTATGATGACCACAGGTGTGATGTCATGTGTGATGTCGCGTATGATGACCACAGGTGTGATGTCATGTGTGATGTCGCGTATGATGACCACAGGTGTGATGTCATGTGTGATGTCGCGTATGATGACCACAGGTGTGATGTCATGTGTGATGTCGCGTATGATGACCACAGGTGTGATGTCGTGTGAT
>OOFG01072190.1:0-14353 GCA_900323295.1 Molva molva
CATGAATGAAGGCTCTGTGAGTGGGGCAGCTCATTCAAGCAGGAACGACGGCACAAGACAGGCAATCAATAGCTATTAAGATGGAGAAAACTACAAGCATACAAATCCAATGTCTTCCTTTCTCCAAAATCCCTTTTGGAGACTATTCTATATAAAAGAGAGGAATAATATAGTTAAAAGTTGAATGTATATCGATGGATACATAATACAACTAGTGAGACATGCATGTGTGTGTATTTACATTAAGCATTTATATATATACACTTCACTTACATTATTCATTTTGTAGCAAATATGCAAAGTAGTAATTATTCAGATGTTTTGACAGGAGCTGTTGGACAACACGTAGCCTCCACTAAATCAGGTGAATGAGGATGCCGTAGCTTTTATGATACTGTCATAAGTCAGATACATTATTTTGATTTGTTGACTGGTATTTTATTACATTTCTGACACTGTTATTTTAAAACTCTCGCATGGCATGCCGCAACGCTAAAGCCATAGATGGAAATGTTGCATCTATACTTGCTTAGTAAAATAGATATGTGGCCAATAGGAGATGTTTCTCTCATGTGCAGGATGAATATAATCACCTGTGCTAAACAACTACTTACCTAATGTATTTTTAAAAAGCCATTTTACTTGCTCATGCACACCGTTTAGTTTGAACCTCACGGGCCATGCTCATCTATCACTTTGTGCATTTAGTGTCAGTCCCTCTTTCAACTTTTCTATTTTTGAATGTCCTTGTCTGGACTCTCAGAAAGCTGACCAATCGATAGAGAGCATTACGTTGAGGAACATTAACATTATGGCAGACATGCATCATTTTCATCTTCTGGAGCAGAAAAAGGTCCCGCCAGCCTGGAAGCTAGAATCAAATTATTATATTTCTAATCTTTCGGTCTAAATGGTACAGATGTGCTCTATCAAAATTAAAGGATCTAATCCAAGAAGAAGGTACAGGAGGCATGGCTAAGGATGGGAGAGCTTTCCCCGGAAATGCTTCCCTATGCACTGCACTTATAAAGCAGCTAGAT
This sequence comes from Molva molva, assembly GCA_900323295.1. Taxonomy (NCBI): domain Eukaryota; kingdom Metazoa; phylum Chordata; class Actinopteri; order Gadiformes; family Lotidae; genus Molva; species Molva molva. The sequence goes on from OOFG01072190.1 coordinate 1,041, forward strand.
CAACAGTGGTAATAGTCACTTGGATGCCCCCTCCACACACACACATCAACAAGTGTCATTATCATATACTTCATCTAAGTCCTGGAGACTTGAAGCATTCGTCTCTCCCCCTAAGCTGCTCAAGCTGCTTTTGAAGGCCAGGCCTCCGATGAAGGGGTACATGCTGTGGGTGTACAGGTCTCGGATGTCGTAGAACGGCATGTCCGCCTCCTGCTGCCTCTTCTCCTGGCTCAGACTCAGCTTCTCCAGCGCCTTGTTTCTCTGGTAGTACTTGGAGAACTTATTGAAGATGATGGAGATGGGCAGGGCCACCACCAGCAGGCCACACACGATGCACAGCGTGGCCACTATTTTCCCTGCAAACGTCACGGGGCACGTGTCCCCGTACCCCACGGTGGTCATGGTGATGGTGGCCCACCACCAACCCACCGGAATAGTCCCCAGGTCCGTGTCGTCGTCCTCCTTCTCGGCAAAGTAGATGAGGGCGGAGAATATGGAGATGCCCACGGAGAGGAAGAGCAGGAGCAAGCCCACCTCCTGGTAGCTGTGGCGCACCGTCGCACCCAGGGCGCGCAGACCGATCGAGTGGCGGGCCAGTTTGAGGATCCGGAAAACCCTCATGAGGCGCAAGACCTGCACCACCTTGCCCACGTTCTCCAGGTCCTCGTTCTCCTCCGAGTGCTCCCCGTCCGTCTCGAACGCCAGCGTGATGTAGAAGGGCAGGATGGAGGCGATGTCGATGATGTTCAGCGGGTTCCCGAGGAACTTGCGCTGGGACGGCGCCACGATCAGCCGGATGATGAACTCGGCCGAGAAGCAGGCGATGCAAATTCCCTCCACCACGGCGAACGCGGGGTCCTCGATGGGCTTGTCGTTGTCGTCGGTGTGCTGGAACTCGGGCATGCTGTGCACGCACATGGCCACGATGGAGGTCAGCACCACGGCCAGGGACGCCACGGCAATCACCTTGGCGGAGCACGAGTGTCCCGGGTCCTCCAGCCGCAGCCACATGTAGCTCCTGGTCTCGCCGCACCAGGCGCCCTTGAACTTGTCCAGGTCCTTGTCCAGCGCCGAGAGCTCCTCGAAGGACGAGTCAAGGCTGGGCTGCTGCTGGTCGTCGCTGTGCACGTCCCACTCGCGGTCCTCGATGTAATCCTTCCGCTCCTGGTACCAGCCGCTGCAGCAGGGGCTCAGGTAGAGCTCCTGGATGCCCCAGTACTCGATCTCCTGGCTGAAGGAGTAGACGCACAGCTCCTCCATCATGTGGATGCAGCCCGTGCGGTAGAAGTTGAGCACGCACAGGAACATGCGGGGGTTCCGGTCGAAGTAGTACTCGCCGTCAACGGGGCTGTAGTCGTCGCACAGCTCCAGGATGCGGAGTTCGCCCTTGCAGCACAGCAGGCGGGCCAGCCGTGTGTGCGGGAAGCGGAGCAGGGTGTCCCGCTCTACTTGGTGCCGCACCCCTCCCACGTTGAGATGGACGCGGTCCTCCTCGCTCCCACGCAGGTGGAGGATTTGCCCGTACCCCATGGTGCTGAGGACGTAGGAGCAGTTGTTGAAGTAGTAGTAGTAGTAGTAGTAGTAGTAGTCATAGTAGTGGTAGTAGTTGGTCAGAGAGAGAGATGGAAGATCAGTTGATAGTGCGGGTTACAGTGACAGTTAGTTTAATGTACATAAACATAATGATGCTTTTGTGTCAGAAATAAAGGCAATAAAAGCCAACCGTACTGAAAACATCAAGAGCACAAAAACTGTATTGTAGGTTGAATCGGTTAGTATTTATGTTTGAGGGCATTGCTTATGAAATACATTAGGCTTCTGAAGAAAATCAATAGAGCGCAGCAGAAGGAAGCCGCCGCTGCCTACCGAGGCTCAAGTAGGCCTGGAGAATTATCACTCACGAATCAAACCCCAGGGCGAGCTGGCTAACTTCAAATAAAACGAAAGGCAACAAGTTGAAACTGAGCCCAACGCATTTATTCAACGCATGTATTACTATGGTCTGGTTGAGAATATACAATTGTAATGAAACGTACTTAAATGTACGCTAAGTTATGCGGAACTACCAAAAGCAATTGCCAAGTGTCAACAGAGGTCCTGCAAATTTTTTTTTTATCAAAGGGGTAAAGTTAAAACCTACCTTTTAACGCAGCCTTTCTTTCCATTAAAGTAAAGCTTGGTAAAGTTTCCACATACAAACTCCGGGCGCTTCTGATTTTGGTAAATTGATGAAAGTCAGTGCAGCCTACTGCGGCACTCCGACAGTGTGACTTCACGGCGCACTGGTTCAACTGGGCACGGGCTGTCTGGAGAGAACCAGCACGCGGGCTTTGTTTTTCCTCCCTGTCGTAAGCAGGGAGGGGCTAGAAAAGAGGAGAGGAATGTGATAGAAGTGGGAGGGACAGCTGGACCTCATACTGCAGTAGGCATATAGCCTACATACATATTTCATGATTCTTAAATACATATTTCTTATGACAAAAATATAGGCCTAATACGCCTATTTAAGATTTTCATTGCTGAGGATTTGGTCACTGAAGTGATCATTACCTATTTGATGAAAGTGTAGGCCAGGAATCTTTCAGCATTTGCGGTGTTTATACCCCAACGATATTCATTAATTTAAAAAGACCATGCAGGCAGATTTAGAAACCGTGAAGATAAATGGCCCCTAAATAACTATAATAAACTAACATAATAAGAATAAACCACCAGGTTCTGGAAGTTCTCTGGAATATAAACGAATTGTATCATCGGACATTGAGTTCATCAGTGAACAGCCTATTATTTTAGTTGTGGTTCATATTTACGGTTTTCTAGATAGACTACTGAGCTAGATGGAAGTTATTCAATTATAATCATTGAGGGTGTAAGAATAACTTTCTTTATTTTTACAGTAACATTCTTTCTGAAGATGAACGTGACAAGTATGCAAATTATTATTCTTATTAAAATCAAAGTTATTTTCTAATCAGTTCCACATCTCTTGAACAACAATGGGGTGGAACCTCAAATACAGATTAGCCTATATATTTTATTTTGAGTTTTTAATTATTATAAACTCTGTCCCACAAAATCACTTTTTTAGTCAGGAATAATACAGGTTAGGATAACCGGTCCACCCTGCACTCGCTAATCAATCAGCCTGATTGGGGTAAATAGAGAACACCTGTTTATGGATTTATTTGTCAAGCAAACTTTCTTGTTTGGCTTCAGTCAGTCATTAAAAATTGGGGAGAAAAACAGCAGGGACTAAAATACAATCGATTGGGTCCCTTTCTTGACATGGGTCCTTATTTCAGGTTTGTCCTTTTTATTTGTCGTTTCTTGAAATTAGTTGACTTTCGATACATCTTCTCTAGAGAAATGTCTTTAAAGAAAGTTCCCTTTCCTGTTTCAGATGCCTGACCTTATGCCTGATAATGGTTGGAACCATACAAGCACAAAATAAGCCCTCTATGAGTACGCATTTGTTTTTCAAGTTACCCAATCGTTGTCGATCCATGTATTGGTCTGTATTAGTTCTGATCAGTTGTCAATGTGTTGTTCTCCAGGTATTCAGGTAGAGTGTCTGGGAAATGTAATGCGCGTGATTGCTGGTCCACTCGGCCTTAATTTTCTGGAAGTGTCTGTTGGTTACAGTAAGTTGGCATATCTGTATCTATCAAGTGTTTTTGTCCTGGCGCTGTGCATCTTGAGATGTAGGACTACATTCGCTGTGTCCTCAGATAATTCTATCATCCCCATTTCCAAACGTCTGGCATCTCAATGTGGCTTCAGCCTGTGGACCCACCCACCAGGGCACGCGGAGCTCTTCGTCTCTCTTCAAAACTGCTTTGCTCACAATGTGGTAACGTTGACCGCTGAAGTTCTCACTCGACTTGCCATCAGTAACCAAGTGTTGGGGGTGGATGTATTCAGATTCTGATGATCAGCCATCTCTAATGTATTCCTGTAGGAAGATAAAGAATTCACCACCGCTCTCAGTCTTCGGGTCTATGGTGCGGTGGAGGATGAGATGTACCACGTAGCCGACACATGTCAATATCCCACATGGGCCTCCCGAGAAATAATCTGTGACCCCAACTATATGGAGGCAAGTGAATGCAGGAGGCTCCCACATAGGGGGAGCGGGGCCCGTCAAGCCTGGGACACTTGACATCATTGCGGGGTAGAGTGATGTCGCTGCATCGCCACTTACTTTAGACTGGCTTTCTTCTTTCTAGGTGTCTGTGAGGAGGGCGCTTCGTGACGATTCCCCGCCTATTCCCTTCTCTGCTCTGCCTGAACGGAGGAGCAAGTGGCCTGACCCTCGGCGTGCTGCTAAAGCTATGGTCGGGGAGCTATGAGCTGTGAAATATGTCTGTCTAAATTGTCCAATAAGATTGACTGATGTGTATTGATATGTGCTCCCCAGGACCTGCCCAGCAACGCCTTCCAGATTAAAGCGGTGGTGTTCTTCAGCCCTGACGAGAGGCCCATGAGTGTGACTCAGGCTCTGGGAAAAGGCTATGGGGTTACCAACAGTCCTACACGATTGGTTCTGCGCGGTTCTCCGACTGCACCAGAAGCCTACCATCAAGATGTAAGCAGAGCCTGATTCCTTGGTTTGGAACGGGGTGTTACTCTTTACCTATTTAGTAAGGGGATGCTGAGTAACAAACATTACTGGCTTTCGTTCCTGTCTAGGCAGTTAATGGGATAACTTCAATAATCCAACTCTGATTAATGTACTACATTTACCACTTGACTTACTAAAAGGCTTACCCTTTTGACCTAAACACTGAATGGATGCATAGCAACTTTTAAGGATATTCTTTGAGTCATTCTAGACTCTAACATAACTTTGATTGTTCAAATGAAAGGCGTACCAAAATATAAATGACTATTGTAAATTAAATGATTAAAATCCATGTGTTGCTCTTGGCTTTTTACAGGTGGCCGGGGTTCCCATGACCATCCTTAAAACATCAACCATATTTGAGAAGAAGTGGATAGTCTCTCAGATTGACACTGCCGTAGCCTGTCCAACAGGTCAGTTGGGTTATGTGATGGTTCATGTGACTTGTGCTCTGATGTTGTAGGTAAGATTTGAGGGGTAGAAGAAGGGAGAGTAAGATCCTGAAACTGAACAACCAAAAAAAAGTTAACTTCACACAACTGTAATTGACAGGCACGCTGTATTCCCCAACTCAATTACAGAAAATATTTCTGACCATACACTCAAATATGTCTCTTAAATCCTACCTACAGAACCTTTTAATTCTAACTTGTGTTTCTGTGCAGGTGGCTTCTCCGTCAAGGACGACACAATCTCCTGGTTTATGCCCAAGCACATTGACCCAATCATTTCCACTCACAAGTTCAAGCTGTTGGAGGTGCACATGGGTGTCGATGGCCAGAGGCTGGATGCTGAAGAGATGGCTGCCAGGAAGTACTCTCTAAACATCAATGATGTGCACATCATCACCAAAATACCTGTGGGGGCGATCGGTGGCTACTTGAAGGTCTGGTTGCGATTTTTAGCCCAATTTGACTTGTCTTTCACAGGCCGATGTAATTAATTCCTCCCTTGAGGGTTATTTTAAGACGAGGGGAACTTTACGCCTACTGTGAAACCTTGACAAATCCCTCTTGCAGAGCACCGTTAAGGACAACGAATACTACACGTCGTACAAGATTGCGCCGATGCTTGAGTTGCTGTGGGCTGAGGACGTGAATAGCGAGGTGACCAGATACAAAGTCCTCTTCTCAATCACAACGCCAATAGTGCACATGCGGCCACAACTTATCGACAGTGAGTGCTCTTGTGTCTGTGTGCTCCGTGTTGACAAATGGAAGCTCTCCCTATACATCCCACCCCATAATGCACCCCTCCACTTTCCCCCACAGACACCATTCGTGGGGAGCAGTTGTTTAGGGTATCTCTGGGGCCTTTTGCGCCTGACATGGCGCTGCTGAACATTACCCTCTCCAGTGTGGTTCTGTCTGTGGCCGACTGCAACGCCAGGGGCTTTAATGTTCAGGAGCTGGGCTCCCAAAACGGCTTTAAGACCTTCACGCTGCAAGTGCCCTTCATGGACCCCCTGGTGCTGAAAACTGTAAGCTTCTTCCATCAACTTGAAGTTTAATTAAATCGAGCTTGGTTTGAAATTATTTAAGTGGAGCAACAACCTAACCTTTTTTGTGTTTATCTTCAAAATAGAAAGAAGTGGGGACGACCCTCTATTCTCTTCACTTGATCTTCGGCCTGCAGATTTTGCACGATTTATCTCCGCTTGCTTACGCTGCGGATCTGGAATCTATGTTGGTAGATCAAGGTGTGCTCTAGTATAGGAGATGCATTAGCCTAAAAATGCAGTGTAATTCCATTGCTTAACATTGGGCATTAAAGATTATAAAAATAAATGCTTGCATGATTTGATGGCCCACATACAATTGTGTGTGTATATGTATCTATAGATATAGAGGGATGTCTAGATTTATATCTAGACATCCATCTCTCCAGTTAAAGTAAAAATACACTGGTTAAAAGTCAAGTTTTTGTATCAATTACATTAATGTGTGCATGTGCTTCACATACAGTCGCTCCCATCATGACTGGTAGCTGTGCCCATCAGAGCTTCTACATCACAGTGCAGTACGGGACGCCTGACTTCCACTTTCAAGTTGTCTTGGGCAAACGAATGCTGACCCCGACACTCGCTCAGCAATATGGCCTCACTGAACATGGATCGCATGTCGCTTTTGCGGTGCCTTTTTCAGACCCGAGTGCAGCGTTTGAGGTATAGGCCGAATGCTTTGCAGAGCTATGGTTGCATATCCTTTTGTTGCCCCTCATGGCCATAAATGTTAAACATCATTTGTTACTTTTGGTACATTTCCCCCCCCTTTTCCAGGTGATTGAAGATTCTAACATCAAAAGCAGGCTAGATATGGCTCTGCGCTATCCACAAACCAGCGAAGTGTTTCAAGCATTTTCTCTCTCTTGCAGTTTTCTCTCCACTCTTACAGGTGGGTTAAAAAGAATACAGGGATCTGTTTGAATCTGACAAAATGATCCATTCTGACTTTCTGTTTCACCGTTCAGAATGCTATCCAAATGGCACCATGACGGCGATGGCGGTGAAGCTTGAGTCGGTTCCTCAAATTAACCTCAGTCAGCTGACCCTCAACGACCCCACCTGCGGCCCCGTCTCCAGTGACGACCGATTCGCTTCCTTCGTCTTTTCAGTCAACTCCTGTGGAACCACCAGAAAGGTAGAGCCTCATTTTATTTTTGTTTCAAATTCTTTAGGTGGTCCACTGACGAAGCTTGCATGTGTTTTTCTTCTTAGTTTCTATCCAATGTGTTGCTGTATGAAAACGAGATCTCTCTCCCAGAGTCATTGACTGGGATAGATGATCCTGATTACGAGTGAGTTCTACAATAAATACTTGCCAGGCAAATGATTGGTTACCAAAATGCATGCAAGACCTCAAGTAACCCTCATCTTTGAAATGGACTGAACGCTGCTGGACTTGGTAGTACTCGTTCACTGCTGGAAGTGTGTATTGGTGTAACGGTCTTACCTTTTTTTTATAATCACTTGTGCAGGTTAAAGGTGAAGTGTTACTATGCTTTCAACACCACAAACTCTCTGACCTTCATCGCCGCACAAGCAAACAATGAGCCGTATGCTGACCCCACGACGGGGGGCCTGGAGGTGGTGATGCGGATGGCTTCAGGTTGGGTCCTCCTCGATGCCTGGGGCTCGCCCCCTTTAAGCCTTGTGTGTTGATGAGCAGAACGCTAGCATATGTAAAGGGATTTTTCTATAAATAGGTGACTGCATTTGAGGCTGGTTTTAACAAATGTGAGAATCTGAATAGACAAACCTAAGGATACTTTTTGAACGATGACACCCCCCCGCTTGACCACTAGAGCCCTTGTACTTGTGTTATCCTCCTACATTGTAAGTGTCTACTGCTGATGGCGTGAAGTGTAATACTTTGCTACTGTTGGTGTTTCAGATGAGTCCTACACAACGTTCCATAGACCTGAGGACTACCCGATCCCAAAACACCTTCAAGAGCCATTCTATTTTGAGGTGGAGTTGATGTCCACCAACCCCCAGGTGTCGGTGGAGCTGGAGAACTGTTGGGCAACGCTGACTGCGGACAGCACATCCCTACCCAGATGGAATCTTATTATTAATGGGTGATTGCTTTTCTCTAGACCTGTAAAACGCATTTTAAATGTTGAGTATCTGTGGAACAAAGACTCTAATTTTTCTTCAAATCAATTTGGTCTGTGGCAAGAAAAGCTAGAATCAGTTTGAGGATATAATGGGATGGCTGCAGTGACGCTTAACGTTTTCAAAACTGTTGCAACATTATCTGTTGGCAATGATGGAAATGCCATCTGAGGATTACAGCAGTATTAAAAAACAAAAAAAAAAAAAGTATAACCTCTTCCAGATGTCCAAACCAATTGGACCCGAACAAGGTGGTGTTCCATCCTGTCTATGCTGACTCCAGAGTACGGTTTCCCTCTCACTACAAACGCTTTGAGGGCCAGATGTTTGCCTTTGCCATGGACCAAGATTACTTGAGTGACCAGGTAACTCATCAAAATGGAAAGGGTTTTGTTTTTAAAGAATAATATGTAATTGCAACAAATCGACCTCTTCTAGCTATTTGTCCACTGTGACGTGGTGCTCTGTGACGCCAATAATATGATGGGCGGACCCTGCAGTGGCCAGTGTTCAAGTCAGGGAAATGAAATCAGAGGTATGTTTGACTGTAAGATTAATGAATTTGCCAATTGCCATTTCTTTACCCTTATCCCTCTATGATTTGACAGGTCTGCGACGTTCGGTTCAAAATGTGCTTGACAACGCTGTACATAGTGCCAATGGGTTATCTTCTGGACATGTATCTATAATAAAGACATGATAAACAATCTGTGGGCTTGTGTTTTTAAAAAAAAAAAAATTATTTATATAAATTGAGCTTGGCCTGGAGTAGGTTGGGATTCTTAACCCTTTAGAAAATTCTCCTTATGTGTTTATCTTTTCTTTATTGACTTGTATGCTGGACATGGTTAAATGATTGTCATACAACCTTTTTGGGTTTCTCCAAGGCTCAATAATGTGATGTAATATGACAGAACAGTGCTTCTGAAATCTGTGTGCAGTTGATTTTGTTCGCGTTGGGGTGTAGACTTCTGCTTCACCTCAGTTCCTAGTAGGGCTGGTGTACTGTGAATGTTTGAACCATCGGCACTTTATGCTTCCTAACAGCAATTTATTATACTTTGGTCTGTTCTATGGTTTGGATAAAATGTTATGCTCAGAATTCTATAAAACTTGCAGATTGAATGACTTCATAAATGTATTGCCAACTAAAGTCAATTGTACAAATATAGATGACTAAACGCGTGGTGACAAAGAATGCAGATGCTTCCTTTCAGCGTCACTGCAGGATGCAATTAACATCCAGGCATGTGTGCACATGCTGAGCAGGCCGCTTGAGGAAAGTAACGGCACCATTTGTACATCTGTAATACAGAGACTGATGGGAACTGGATACATCTGTATCAACAGGAAATGTATTAAATATTGTAAACCTCCAGGGGGAGGATGCTCTTGGGATATTACTCAGGTCCATTGAGTGTATAGAGGGGATGTTGTTTGACTGCAGTGCATACATTAAAGACAAAACCACATGTGAAGACTGGATTATGCTATCTGCATGCTTGGTTGCACAGACAAAAGTGGGTGCGGAATGATGACAAGCAAACATTTGTTGCATTTATACAGTTATCTTATTACTGCAAATGGGTCTACACAGCATTGTTTCATAGAATACCATTTTCAGAGGCTTCATAGAACAGATGGCACTCATTAAATGAACCATTGGTCTGCTCTTAAAAACAGGGGCACAGGTAGATTTATCTTCGCTAGTTTAGTCTACCAGTAGCCTGGAGACCATCCTGATGTGACCTCACATTGTTTCGCTACATGGATCATTCTGGACCTCTAGCTGCCCACATTGACTTCAGTGGGAGGGAGTACTTGCCTTGATGAAGTCCTTCAGCCAAACAGCATAAACAGACATGTGACAGTGTGCTGTTCAGAACGGTGAAAATATTTTCTGCCAACAAACTCTGCAAGTGCATATTGTTCTTGTTTAATGTTGATTTCTGCAAAAACTGCACTTACGGCTGTTACTTTACAAATTTGACGTTACCGTTGCTTCGAGTGATGCCATGTTTTGTCTGCAGCGGCCTGTATTTTACGTCAAATACGACTCCGATTGGCCCTGGATATGTCGACATTGTAATTTCAGGACATTGATGTGGGCGGCTAGAGGTCGACTGATCCATGTATGAAACAGAATGAGGTCACGTCTCCAGGCTATTCTACCAGTGCCCTGGTACATAAAGCAGACTTATGAGCAACCCGTGTTTGGGTACCCGGGTCTATTGAGAGCTCATGTATTTGACCAGACCCTTGCAAGGCATGAGGCAGCCATTAGTGCTCTCCATAACTAACCAGGCATATTTTGGAAGAATAAGATCATTGTACAAGTCTATAGTGGAGGGTTGGACACTGTTCAGAGTCAGCAACAATGTTTACTTATACAAAATACATTTGAAACCGAGAAGTTCAGTGGTTGAAGTGGGCGCCACTACATTGTTGAAAACCAGAGCCCTTTATTTATTCCACTCTTTGTAGGCATGCCAGCATTTTGTAGTTTCACTAATGCACATTTGTTAGCCAACTGCTGCCGTTGCCATTGAGCTGCACTTTGTAAACTTCAGATTTGAATGGCTAAGCGAGCCAAAGAGTTTACTATTTAGACACTACAAGCATGGACTCACAAGCCCACCCAACACTAAAAGCCACTCTTGGCAACATGAACTAAACATTTACACACCATATCAGATTAAAGGAAACCTTTTGTGTATTCCAGAAAAGGCATGGGGCAGAAATGATGAATGCATTGTACACCCAAATATGTGGATCCACTTCAAGGAGCTCAGCAGAACGTTGAATCAAGCTAGACTCAGCTTTAAAGGGTTTAGTAAGTTAATATGCGTGAGGAACGTGCTTTTTAATTTGAACACCAAGATTAACTGGCATCACTTATGTTTGACTTACACAGAAAAAAGGAAAGATTAAAATTAAGAGTCCCTTTAATTTAATTCAGAGGTTGAGAGTTGAACAGAAAAGGGCCGGAGGAGGTCTGCCCTTGGCTTGAAGTGGCACTTCTTTGCACTGCAACCAAAGAGAAAATAAATCTTAGCAAAGCTGCGTCAACGGTTACATGTTAAACATGAACAGTGTGCCCCTACCCCTTTGTCCTTTGCTCTGAGTGGCTTTTTAAACGCCTGTGGAACTGGCCACTGCAGACGCCGTCTCTAGCATTCATGTCACAGATTACAGCATCACAGTGAACATAAATCTGTTGACAAAGAAATACTGGAGTTAGAGGTTACGTAAAGTCTCCATGTATATAGAACATGGTGTGATCTGCAGGCATCAGTGTTTAAGACACAAAGCCGATAACAGCTAGCCTACCTCGTCCTTCAAAACTTCCTTATCCTTCACAAAGGAGAACACCTTCATGGAAAAGCGTTTGAAGTGAGAGGGAACCACAACCCTCGAGTCACTCACAACCGGGTGGATGATGGTGACGTAGCGGTCCTCAAGGTTCTCGCAGCTAAACAGGAGGGGTAGTCCTAACACAACGGAGTCACCCTCAGGCTTAAAGTAACGTGTGTTGCTCTCACAATATCAAACATATTACCCGTCTACTATAATGTCCCAACTAGGCAGAGAAGTTGTCTGCTCCTGTAGTGTGGCCCAGCAGTTGTCCAAGATGAGCTCCAACTGGGGATTAGCCGACTGCAGCAGCGCCACCTCAAAGTACAACAGTTGCCTTCTGCACAGGAAGTACTTCTGCACAGGATAATCTTGTGTTTGATAGAACAGCTCGTAGGATTCGTCTGGGCGAAGATAAAAGGGGTTAGCCAAGAGTTTACGATCAAGTTACAATAGCTCTTAAATATTGCAGCAATATGACTCACCCAGGGCCAGTCTCATTTGAACCATCAGCTGTCCTGTACCAATTTCCACTGAAGGTATATTGACCAATGGTTTGTAGTCAAACTTCAGTGTCATTGACCAAGTAGTAACAAGATACAGTGTGCCTATTGAAGGGCAAGGAAGCAATTATAAAAGGCTACGCATGCTTCCTATAACCTCGGTGTGGGGAGGGACATTCATGGCTTGTTGTGTTCCTACCTGAACTCTGGCTCAACTGGTGACGTGTAGGCCTTCGCTGAATAATCCAGGGAAATTTCATTCTCATACAGCAAGTGGTTTCCAAAGAACTAGATCGAAAAAGTTTGTTACACTAACATTACTACATTTACCATCAATTCTGTCAAGAGGTCATTTACTAACCACCCTACTAGTCCCACAGGAATTGACATTAAAAGAGAAGTGTGCAAAGCGGTCGTCACTGAAATATGGTTTGCACGACTTCTCTCTGAGGGTTAGCTGATGGGGAACAAGATTGGGGACAGATTCCACTTTGACGCTGAGGGCAGTCATGGTCCCATTTGAGTAACATTCTGAGAATACAAATAAACCAAATATCATCAATGTGTCAACCTGACAAACACTAAACAATGACACCATGTGGCTAACATTACTTGTTGTGGTCAAAGGAAAGTTGCAGGCCAGAGAGAAATCATTGAGGCTCCACTTGTTGATAGGCTCCCACAGTAGCACGTCAAGCCTTGCTTTGACCGAAGATGTATCAAACAACTGGAAGACAAATGAAGAGCTTGACGCAGATTTATTCAGTGTAGTGACAGCGAGGGGAATCTTGCTTCACAGCACTTGAGCTTACCTCAAAAGCTACATCCAGGGAAGTGTATGGCAAGGAAAGACTGAAGTGTGTTCCATTTTCAGTTTGACCATAGACTCTACCGAGCTCAGGAGTAAGCATCTGTGTACCTATCATCGTCTCAAAGTTGTGTCCCTGACTTCCATATTTCACAGTAACGTAGAATGCACCGTCGTCGCATGTGCCAAAAACACTGGGAAGAACTAAAGATAAATCATTGTTACCCAAGCTGTATTGCAAGTACAAGAAAGAGTGCTTCAAAAGGAGGGCACAGGTTTTTTTTTTTTTTTTTTTTTTTTTTTTTTATCAGCTACAGGTGGACTTACCAACATCGTGCAGGGATGCGTCCACCGCAAGAGTGTAGGAAAATGGTGTCTCTTCCGGCATGACCATAAACCCGTAGGTCAGTG
>OOFG01072192.1:0-15777 GCA_900323295.1 Molva molva
TGAGAGGAAGAGTGTGTGTAAGAAGAAGGTGGGGCGGGGGGGATTACTATGTCACGGACAGCCAATCTGCAAGGCCACAGGCAGCTCTGTTATGGTTTCTATCTACCCAAACGTACTTGATTACCTACCCACCGATTAATGGGCCAAGACCTTTAAAAAGCTAGGCTGGTGTGGCACAGCGGACATGAGGCAGCCCTTCCCGCGCGGCTCCTCATGTAAATAAGAGGGAAGTTCTCCATCGTTTCCTTTTAGTCATCGTCTTCAATTTCTTCATTTAGAATAGGTTGCCAAATCCCCCCTATCAAATGCATCCAACATGGCCACCTAGAAACCAACAGCAGACATACTTTCTCCCTCCTGCCGTGTAACGCTACCCCTTCATCCTGATAAAGAGTTCAGCCTGCAGTACTTTTGTCTGCACAAGACAAAACAGCCAAGATGTAAACTTGAATAGGAAAATAAATATGGATCCATTTCCTATAATGTGCCAGTTATGAATAGCTTTTGTTTGCTTTTCATATGAATATTGAAAAGAAATAGGAAAGATGAAATCTGATGTTGGGTGTTGGATGAGTTGTCACCAAATACGAGCTAAATAAACGGGACATTTATTTAACAACCACTTATTATAAGGCACGAGTCAATCACTAAAATGGAGTACTTTGATAATCTATGCTAGAAGAAACATACGAGACAAAGCCATACTTAAGGGAGATCTCTTAAATTTCCATAGAATATTGTTCCTGCAAGGTGTAAGCATGTGATAAAACACCTTCAACACAAGGGCCTTCTGGCTGGGGGCTAAGAACAGAAGGATCTAATCTGGCCAGGGATTAGTTCTGCATCCAGGTTCAGCGTGCCGAGACTAAGGCTGTGTTGCAATCCAGCCTGCATGTCAGAATACACTCATTATGCTGGGATTACGGTCAAAGGTTGTTAAAAGAACAACAAAAAGCAACGCTAAAACTCCTGAGAAAACATAGCATCCACGGAATAATAATAGGCCAACAAATCATGTCCACCGACACAAAAAAAGCGGCCAAGAAAATAAAGGGGTCAGTGGACAAAGAATGCTTTGAAGAGTTATAATTGCATCAGTGGGATGGCGGTTTGATTATAACAGACAGTTTGTTGCTGATTTAGCAGTGGGTGTTGTTAACCTACAAAAAAATTGGGCCCTAACAAGCCTGTTGACAGGAAACGTTGAGCATGAGATTTGTTAAAATTATTTATTATTTATTACTTTAATGGAGGCTAAGATTGAAATGCAGTGCTTTAAAGTTATGTCAATTGTTAAATGATAATTAAAACACGCTGCCTAACCCATCACCGTTTTGTCAAGTAAGCCGACCAACACACACTACTTCACACAGGTCCATTTTGTCAAGATTGATGCTCTTCCTAATGACTTTCATATCCGCCATCATCATTCAGTCCGTGGGGAGCATATACGTCCATGCTAGAGACTCTAATAGTATTCACCCTGCACGGATTCAATTGATTAAAATAACCGAGTCCACATTCGTCTTCTGCACGACACATTTTGCCATTTATCCTGTCAATGTTCAGAAGCATGCACATTTCATTTTATACTTTTGTCAATTTTTCGTAGAGAAGCAAACAGCCTACAAAGAAAGATTATTCCCAGGCTGCTGACAAAATGCCAAGCATAACGCATTTTCTCTCCTGATTGGGTTGTATGATGGCGGGAACTTTCTATGCCATGTTGGCGATATCAATCAAGAATTTCATCGGTTGCAGGTGAGTGTCGATTACTCGAGAATAATATAAACAAATTCATATATTCTTCTCTTCTTGGCATATTCGACAATTTTGTTAAAACAGTTACCTTGATCAACTCAGCCTACTCCCGGTCACGGAGCGCGCGTGCACCACAAGGTAAGCGGCGAGATCACTTCACGAGCAGATCGGTAAATATCGGTTGTTGTGTGATTTTCATGGGCCCCCCCCCCCTTTTAAGATAGCTTAACAGGACTCTCCGGGTGACCTTTCCAAATATAGCATGTACTAAAAACGTAGGCTACATTTTATAATGAGCTTACCTACTGCCAAACGGTTGCTCAGGGTCGCATTAGCCTGGTGTAGAAATTAACTGAAATACTTCTGCAGTTGGGTTTGCCAGAGGACCTACTTTTGTAATTTATGATAGGCCTGCAAGGAAACCAGTTGGGAGCAACTTTGCAGTCTTTTTAACGGAGCTCCACACCTGCTGCATCATGTTGATAGGACTTTGACCTCATTGTATCTACACGAGGTACAACATCATAAACATTTAGAGGGCTTTGCAAAACAAAGACAATCTACAAAAAAAAGCAATGGTCTGACAACATGACTATCTCACTCTAAATTAACTAATACGTTATCGTAAGCGGTGTCTTTATTGTAGTCTAGTGTAGACCTATTGTATGCCATATATATATTATCACCTCTGTTTTATTTATCTTGAGGTTTGTTCAAGAACCTCTTGGTTATTGGTAACACATGCATCATGGTTCTGTGGTAGAACCTGATTGAAGTAGGCTACTCTATGCACCTTTACATATATCTTACACATTGTGACTTTAAATATCAAGTTATATTTATCTTAAAAAAATCCTTTCTCATGACAAATTGATTGAACCAGTCTATTCTGCTGACTCTGTCAAAATATTTGCACATTCTAATCCAAAATTTGAGATGAATTGGTATGGATGTGTTCATGTTCAAAACTGTATCTGTTCAGTTAAAGTGACAGAACGGCTTCTATTGGTTGACCTGTAATGAAGAAACTGATCTACGTACGTTACATGTCATTTTAGCTCATTGTAGTCTTCTTCTTGAGATTTCACCTTTTCTAATATGCCTCTATACCTTATATAATAAAATATATAGACAATAAGACAAATGTGTGCTTTCGTGGTGTAAAAATATACTTGAGCTGAAATGAGTACTGATAATGGGATCCTATGGCAACGAAACGCTGGTACCAACAGCCAGTGGACTCAAATACACGCCTCAGCACACAAGGCAGGTAGAATCAAGAAACGTCTTTACTTGAAGCTTCAGTACACAGATTATCAGTGCAGTAATCAAGGCAGAGGTATCCAGAAACATTAGAGCAGAGTCAGGAAGTACGGAAACTAGGTCTATTATCATCAGGAGAACCCAAGGAAATAACTTCTGGAGCGCTGGACACACCAGTACAAAGATGAACTGGCACAAGGAGCAGCTGGGACACAGGTTCAATACAAAAGGAGGGGGATCATACACAGGTGGAACCAGGTGGGCCGGGGCAGGGGATCATACACAGGTGGAACCAGGTGGGCCGGGGCAGGGGATCATACACAGGTGGAACCAGGTGGGCCGGGGCAGGGGATCATACACAGGTGGAACCAGGTGGGCCGGGGCAGGTGATCACAACATGAGGGCAGGAAGTGAGGACTTCTGAAACGAGACAATAGGTGAGTATCTTCAAAACAAAAAGGAAATAATACCAAGAGCTAGAAACAATAAAACATAATCTTAGATTCACTGGGATGTAACCACATTCATAAACCACCCTGCTGGATATTAATCAAAAGGCAATAATCCCATTCCAGCAGACATTGCTGTACTCCGTCTAACGCACGTTGCCCAGCACGTGCTCTAGATGTACGATGAGGGGCTCTAGATGTATGATGAGGAGCTCTAGCTGTATGATGAGGAGCTCTAGCTGTATGATGAGGAGCTCTAGATGTATGATGAGGGGCTCTAGATGTATGATGAGGAGCTCTAGATGTATGATGAGGAGCTCTAGATGTATGATGAGGAGCTCTAGATGTATGATGAGGAGCTCTAGATGTATGATGAGGAGCTCTAGATGTATGATGAGGAGCTCTAGATGTATGATGAGGAGCTCTAGATGTATGATGAGGAGCTCTAGATGTATGATGAGGAGACCAAGTGGATGCTGATACATAGACCTCACCCATCCAATCACGTTGAGAGAGCCCTTTTTACCCATTCCCTCAATTGTAATACAATTGTTTTCCTCAAATGTCCTTCTGGCACTTTGGATACATTAAGGAAGTTCAACAGGAAGTCACTAAGGATTTGTTTACAAATGCAAAGGGGGTGAGGGTGAGCAGGATATTAGTTGCAGGGTTCATTAGTACTAGGATACATTTAAAGACATGTTTTTTTTGGTATTTATCTTGTGAAAGAGTTTTAGAGTTTGTTTTTCTAGTAATTGGGTACAAAGTGCTGGTATATTGATTTGTTTTCCATGTTTCCTGTTATCAATATAGTGATTATAATTCTGTGTGAACGAATGGAGCACATGGCCCATATTTTGTATAATGTATATTTTGAACTATAGTCAAAAGAGACGTGTCAACTTCCATGATAACAAATGTAATTGATAAAACCTACTGTGTATGTAGGCCTACTGTGAGTCTGTCAGGGTATTTGCTTTTCCAAATCCTGGGAGTTTTTAACTATGAAATGAATTCCGTCCCCACATGCCGAGCATAATTGCTATCAAAATGAGGAATTTGCCAAACTGTCCCAAATGAGCCATTTGGGCAGAGAATACTAATACGCTGTTAATGCCTTGCCTGTGAGCCCCCTGACAGCCATATATTTGTAAGCACTATTTTCGTTTAGCAGATTTCATACAGATATGAACGGTGGACCCCGTTGGTGAATAATGAATAGCTGGTTTTCAACAGATGGCACCATTTTTATTAATCCAAACACTTTATAACAATATTAATAATATTGTAGCTGATGTTCTGCTGTTTTTGTTGTCAGCATGTTTCTCAGTTGCTCTCAGTTTGACAGAGTCTCATCGATGGACCATCTTTCTTGTTTTTCATTTTCTCCATGAGATATTTCTGATGAATAATGTATCGGTGGGTTGGGGCTGTAGATGTCTTTTCTCTGTCCAGAGGTGCTTGGGGCTCACACATCTCAAATCAAAAGCATTGCATGGTTTCCACCAGCTGGGTGGAAAATCCTGTTATACACAGAGGGTTAGGATTTCAGAAAGAAAAATAAATGGATTTTTGTAGTGTCCTTACTAATTAATCCATTTTCCAAGGTACATACTTTCTTTCCACTTACGTATTTCAAGCATATCTTTCTGCATACAACCCTTTTTTTAAGGGTTCATATTGTTATTCATGGCATTTTTAAAGGGTTTTATTTGGTTATTATCCTTATTCAGGTAAGAAGTATGCAACTTTTTTATATTTAAACGTATTTGAGGTTATATATCAAGCTACGAAATATATTAAAACGTTATATATATTATATATATTATATAACGAATATATATTCTTTAAAATATCGTTTTGTAGATATAAAAGCATACTTGAATGTTTATTAGCTTTAATACAACAGGTCTGTTGACTCAATCTGGAACTAATATCTGTTGTTCCTTCATTCTACAGGTTAGTATAGTTAGGCTATCTTTCTATCTTTATAGGTTTTGGCCTATCGGGTCTCCTGTTACGACAGGATTTTGACCCACAGTCATAAAATCCAACTATTGTTTATTTATTTTAACCAATGCCTTGTAGGGAGAGAGATGCATATTGGTTTGCTTTAGATAAATCGGTCAGCACATGAGATGTGCTGCAATGCAATACCGCAGCATGCATACTTCCCCTTTTAGGATGGAAGACTTGGTTTAGGCTCTGAACAGTTTCCAAAGAAAGGAGGTTATGTATTACAAATATTTTGGGTAAATGCATATTCACCCATTGATTCGTCGTGATGCCAAAGCTTTCTTGATGACTATCGTGTTTTCCAGGAAGCTCTTGCAAAACGGGTGGCCCATTTGTTTCTTTGATGACACAGCAAAGATGATTTGTAAATGTCCCAACTGACCAGTTGGTTTTGGGTGGCCAGAGACCCTCACAGGGTGAACCCTGCCCCCCCCGGCCCAGAAGCCCCTGCTGTGATCACTCGCAGCACGCGGCAGCAGCAAAAGGCTTCTCACCCATCGCTCAGCAGACCAAACAAAGACACACTATGTTCTCCAGACACTCAGGGATCTACCCCCGGAGTCATAAATTACGTTTCGTCAATAATCCAACCAGATTGTTCTTGTGTGTGTGACACTCAGGACTACAGGTGTGATTGCCATGTTGTTTAACACTCACTAAGAGAGGAGTTGTTAGTGGAAACAGTTACCGCTTTAAGAGAAGATCACACGATTCTGGTGTTATCTTAAAGATCAGTGAAAATCAAATGAGAGTAGATAAAATGTGGACTATCCACTATATATACACACACCCGCACAAAAACACAGACACACACAATAAATAAATAAATAAATATTTTGTTCATAAGTGTATTGCGGATATTCCAATTCCTAGTGGGACTGTGGTGTAGCGGGCGTTGATATTTGCATTTTGGTTTCAAAAGGAAATGTTTCCAAATGTGCGCATCATTGAGCTTCAGTTGCTTGTGCATCAGGTACCTCGGTGGAGCTACCCACCAGTGTTATGTGACGTGATGGCTCTGGTCTGCGTTCAGGGCCACTGTACTCTGATTAAAGATGGAGGTAATGTTTGGAGACAGGAGCACATTGTCGGAGCAACCCCTCCTGTCACTCCTGCTGTTGTTGAGCTGGAGGAATACGTTTCTAATCTTAAAGTCTCAACGCAGAAATGAGATTTGTCATGGTGTTGCATTACTGAAATAGCCATTGTGTCCTCCTTGATGTAATTGTATATTTGATATTCATCACTAGCTTTTAAAGTGACATCATGCTATTGATTCCATGTATGGCTGAGATGGCACACTGGGTCATATTTCCATGGCAGGAGGACCCCCCCCCTCCCCCGAGGGGCTGGCAGGGGCAGAATACATTACATTATCCCCCCCACACCCTGCACACGCCTTGAAGGCCACTTCAAAGCTGCTGCTTCAAAGACACATGTGCAGTTCACCTCTCTACCATGACTCCCAGCAATGTCAGTCAGTCCTCAACGGAAAAGATCCGTTCTATGGGTGCAATGGGAGATAACACCTTCCTTGGCTCAGGCATCCACTCGGGTCATTCCTGCGTGTGCCCTCTGTAGGTCTCCATTAGTACAGGAACATATCATCCTCTGCATGCTTCGTGAGGGGGTGGGAGGGTGAGGGTGTGTCTGGATGAGGATGGAGGATCGGGGTACTTAAAGGAGGGTCTGCTCAACAGACCCCGGAGGCAAGGCCTTCTCAGAGGGAGCGCTCATTGTTGTCGCTGCTAATTGTGATGTTGCACTGCAATTATTCTGTTTTCATGTCTAAAGTGCATTCAGAGTGATGTGTTTGTGTGCAATGCTTTGTGGGAGCATCATGATTATCCTTAAGAGGGATATAAGGCAGTATTAAAGGAAATGTTTCACACTGATCCTGCCATTAGAAGAGTCTTGCTTTTTGGCTATTTATTTTAGAAACGTCTTATTTATATGGAGGACCAAAGCAATCAAAATAAATAATTGTGATAAACTTATACTAATATAAATAAATACATAATTAAATGGAAATGTGTTATTTTAATGCTAAATAATGTACTGATGTGTTCCACATGATTATGAAACCTTTTACACCACAATAAGTTCATAATACATTATTTATAGTGGTCTATTTAATAATGCTACATTTCATAATAACATGACTGGTGGTCCCTTGTGACCCTGATTGCACAATAGTCTGAACTGTGGTCATGGTGATTCCAGAGAGGAGCATGTAACTTTGTTGGCCAGAATGCCCTCTGAATCATGTTCAGCTTGAAAATAACTAAATCTTCTTTCCCATGTAGTTTGCTCATTACCACTTTGCCAACGTCGATTTTGTCCTTCACTGCAGTTTTCTCCGCCAACACTTTGATTAAATGATCTACCCGTATTAAAATGACATCTGCCGTAAGATTGTCAGCATCAATTTGGTCAGCTAATGTAAACTACGTATCTTTAATACCCCGTTTATCATTTACTATCAAGCCATTTAGTATCAAGATAAAACACTAACTACTTCTGAGTTCTCATAGAAACAGGGTAAACTAATCGTTTCCATATGATAAGCCAATCAGTAGCTCCGGAACATTGACACACATCATGTTATTGTGAAATGCATTATGAAAGGTTGCATTATGAAATAGTGAATTATGTTTTATGAATTCAACTACGGGAAGGTTATTGTTGTGACATATATTTAATAATAATTTTTACATTATTATATATAACATATCAGTATATTATTTAACAATAAAACAACATATTTGCATATATAATTATGTAATTATATATTTATTCATTTAACTAGTATTTAATGTATTACATTTTGAGTGCCTTGGTCCTCCATATATTTAGAGCTCTATTAAGGTAATAAAAAATCTGACATGGAAAACCAAATAAATCTATATATTTATCAATTATTATCTTTATTTGGTTTTTCTTTGTTGTTTATTCACTCAGGAGATCACATAGCCTATTGATTTAAAAGTGTCAAAGGCATACTAGCCTACTTTTTAAGAATTGCATCGCTAGTCCTCCTCTTGCTTGGCTAATGTAGTCGATGCCTTCGGCTGTTGAATGTAGTTCACACAAAAACCTTGTCTGCATCGTGGGGGAACTCTGCTTTGTTCTAACATTGACATTCAATCCATTATGCATAAGCATTTTGTGTTTTTATTCAACCGTATACTGGTTCATTACTTTTGTAAGCTGTGCTTACACGTTTAAATTTGTATTTTTAAAAAGGGTTTGGTAGGAGAGTGTAACAAAAAATCCTGCAATTTTAGAGAAATGTTTTATTCAGTGGCCATAGTCTTTCACTTGAGGTCAAGTAAACCCGTTGATGCATACGCCATTTAAAAATGTGATTAAAAAAAATGGTATCAGTAGTGATGGTGATGATGATGATGATGACAATGATGCTTATTAGACCTCAATGTTCAGTATCCATGTGTGCGTAGACGGTGAATCTGTTATCCCTGACTCCTGTCTTTAACCCAGGTTATCTGTGTGAGTTGCTGTGAGTGCTGCACATGCTGGCTGTTTTTAGTAACATGGTGGACGATCGTTTCTGAAGGCACCAAGTGGCTTTCTGCAGTGATTTCTGCAGGTTATTGGGACACTCTGTTGGGATGCTGAACACGGCTTCCTGCGTACCTTCTGCGGTCTTTAATAACATACGTTAAACACAGAGAGCCAACAGAAAGAAAGGAGGTTTATTTCTTTCTTTCCTTCACTCCTCCTCACATATACAGACTCTGTATTGAAGGTCTGGTTGATTGACAGCTAGAATCCATGAAATCCTCTGTGGACGTTTTATTGCTCTGGGTCATAGGTAACTTAACTCAAATAAGCCTCGGAATCCAACACACACACACACACACACACACACACACACACACACACCTTCCCTTATTTTTCAGTCCACTGTATTTTTTTCTTCTGGTTAAACAATTTCGAGCCAACGATGAATTATTGACCGGTCTGAAGTCCGGCGAGACGTGCGATTCTTCATGCACTGTTGTTATCCGTCCTCGCGGGCACAGAGGTCTTCCTGAGCCCAGCACACAGGGAACACGTGCCTGGGCTCATCACGCTCCGTGCTAACTAGAAATGCTCGGATCTCATGTGTATGTATCTAGGGCTTTAGATCGTACGTCTTATGGGGTATTTTCTTGTTTTTCTTGTTCATTTTGTTCATGGTAAGAGGTTGTTATTTCAGTGAATGTTTTTTGATAACCCTTTCCCTGCTTCCACTACGATGTAAACAATGCAACATATTTTTGTGGACCTGTGACTTTCAGGAGTTTTTGTTGTTTGTATTGATTTGCCTTTTAACATTCAAGGTCATTTTACTGATGGGAATGGATTTTAGAGATTATTGGCTTTCTGAGTCATGATGCCTACGTCTACATTTGCCGCCTGCTGTGGTCATTTTAAAATAGGGAAGAACACTTTAGTGTATCATTTTGAATTGATTCGTTTCATGTGAATATATTTTCTTTAATGTATTTTTGGGGAAACATGGCAAAAAAGGGTTTTATGTCAACTGAAGTTGACTAATTTAGCCTATTCCTTTGCCATGTGTTCGCCATTTGAATAACAACGTTGTCTTGTTAAGTTACCTTTCCAACTAAAATGCCTGAACCCAAATATATTATATATCTGCTATATAGGCTATATAGATATATAGGCTTTATATACGTATTTAATCTCGGGGCTTGCCTCACTCCTCTCCAAACAAAGGGGTAACAGAAGGTTAACGTGTATTAAACTCATCCTTAAAGGAAGTCAAAATGGCCCTAAGAGTTTGCTCGGGGAAACCGAGTTTGCGTGGGGGAATGTAGATTCATGTCATGGCGCAGGAGACCTTGCGGTGAAGATGGATGCTGCCTCTTTGTCCAGGAATAATCATTTTGATTCAAAGTTTGACATGCTCCCGAGCGCTCAGCCGTGTTGTCCGGCTCAAGGTTACCGTTGGATGTGACTTTATGCTGACTCTTACCCAGAATGCCTTGAAAACCATGAAAGCCTGTTGCAAGCACAACACTAAATGGTGAGATCTGCTGTTGCTTAGGAACCAAAGTGGCTGAATACATTAGAAAACACTTCACTATGGTGTTTGTCTCAAGTATGGTATGGCATAATGCCAAGGAGCTCCTGCCAACTTTGCATTGTATATATGCATTGTGCCAATGCTCCCTATCTTTTAGAGGTTACTATGCAACCTTTAATTATCCTTGTTCCAAATAAATTGACAAACTAGAACCAAATAAACGCAATCTAAGGAAAGCTAATCAACAGCAATGCTAGTTATTTGAGGAAAGAGAATTAATTGAATGAATTTAATGGGGTTTTGATTACTTTGGGGTAATAAGCGGCAATAAACCTGCTTCTCTTTGAGCCTCAGTTGAGTGTTGTTCTCTGGTCTGCAGATTCTCCCTTTTGTCCTAATTTACATTTAAAATACTTTCAAATGGTGCAAAAACACTGCATCACACATCCTAATTCTGCCACGTGTGTGTTGCTCTGTGTGATTATCTGTTTTGCATAGTGCATGCATGCCAGGTGCCAGATCATCGCGCAGCCGAGGGAAGGAGAGGCGTTGATGGCATCAATGCGTCAAGGTCAGCCGCAGCGGCTGTCTGCATCACCCTGTACGCTGCTGTCGACCCTCACACAAAGAAAACACAGGGGCTGCAAAGACATTTGCTTCAACCATTTGAAGCACGAAGGCCACTTCGAAAGGGAAAAATGCTAATCTCTTGAAACGTAATGATTGTCAGTTAAGCAGCGCGTTAAGAGTGAATTACAGACTCAATTTGCGTATTTAAATTCAGACATGATTAATCGGTTTTCTCGAAAGAAAACACAGACCTTAACCCCCACCCGTGAGGTCCTCTCCTAAATGACTTAAGGAGAACAGCATATGCTTGCTGCATTTCATGTCTAAAGTTAGGCAATAACAGGACGTCAGCAGGGATGTCAGCAGAGATTTTGAGGAACTGATCATTTTATTAGAATATATATTCTCAGAGGAATTTGTTAACATAGTTTGTGATTGCAAATAAAATGCAATAGTCTACTGCAATAGACATAACATGAATTGTCTTTAGAGAACTTATTAATCTAAGTTTGATTCAAAGGTCGCAGACATCTTAGAAAATTGGGTTTTCCATTGTTTTTCTGTTATATAGAATATAATTTGATTTGCTCATACATTAGCCAAGTGTTATTTATCATGTATTATGGATATATGGTTATATCCTTTCTCCCAAGATAACTCATTTAACCAGAGAAAGACACACTGTAATTCATTCTCTCAAGGTTGATCTCTTAGTCATCTGGAAATGACACCCATGTTGACAAGAAGCACAATTGTGAAGTATCACCTTATACTTAAATTGGAAGAAAATTTATTAATTATTAAAACACAACAAAATCGGCGAGAACTGTGTGATTTAGCACAAATTCGTTGGAAGCCACTTCTGTCTTCTGTGGCTGTAGAATCCCACTAAATGTCCAGGTATAGCACTCACAATCCCAAACAAAATAGTGAATGCTAAAGACCAGTAGTCGTGAACCAGCCCTTCTACCCCAACCCATTCCCCCTGATTTGCCCTCCCGCTGGGGGAAAGGGTTGAATGGGGAAGGGGGGGCGGCAGACGCTGCCTCCGTCAGCAGGGGCAGCGTCTGAGGAACGGCAGCACTTCAAATGGAATGCGAGTGGTTTTTAAGGCAACACAGTCATACATTTTTCATCGGGCAACTGGCTTTGAGGTAGCATAGGAACTGGGACCAGTCAATCTGTCGGTCTCCTGTCTAAAGCTACCAACAACACCAGGGCTTCCTGAGACAAAAGGTGTTGGAGGAAGGGCACCTGAAATGAAAACAGGAAATGTCGGTGTAGTGGCTCATTGTCTGGGCTCTGACGACACGTTTATATGTGCGCCAGGGACGCTGAGCGAATACTCATTTGTTGATTTATATTAGCATATGTTAGCAGCACGGGGCCCCCTCGGTAGCACAGCTTGCAGCACTACGGCTCCTAAACCCAGCTGGGGGGCTGTGCTGGAGGGGCGGACAGATTGAATTGCTAAATTTGAGGGTACAACGTTTTTTTTACTGCAAAGTAAAAATCTTGATTTATATTTAAGTTGTTCATGATTTTGTAGCACCATATATGAAATGCATTTGATTGCATTTGAACATCCATTGCAGAAATGTTTTTACGTCAACAAAAAAAGAACTGCCTTCTGTTTATGTTTTAATATCTTTGATTGAACACCAGGACCCCTTATTTCTGTTGGATCAACAATTTGGTTAAAACACACAAACCCAACTGTTAGACGTTCGACTGAATCTGCTAATGATACAACGAAGAATCAGGAAAATGTGTATTTTTGTGTTAGAAGCTGGTATCTAGTATGTTGTAAATATTTCATGCTCTCTCTTTAGACCCAGCAGTCCTAACCATAATCTATTTCTTATACAACTAGAATTCCTGGAAATCCTCTTATAAGGGAAGCCTCCCACTTTCATATTTTTTCCCGTCATCCCTTTATCAATTCGGTGGATCAGGAACATGAACCTAAGTGTGGCGGTGGAATACTGTCCCCTGTCCCACGTGCAGCGGCCAGAACTCTGCACAACGGCTGCCAATTTAATGATCGGCTTCCCGGCACTGCAGGATGGGTGCAGCGTCCGGAGGTTAATGCAGGCTGACATCTCCAGCCTCCGTTACCAGCCTCCGCCGTCCTGGGAAAACCTCAGATGAGAAATAAATCGCACCTAACGGAGAGCAGGCTGCATCCTGTCCTCCTTTTGAAACCATTAACCCTTTAACTTTGACTTCCATATTTGAATGAGTGGTTTGTCAAGCACCCATAGAGGGTCTGATCCTTGTTTAATTGTTCCATCACTTATTGAACTCCTTCCAGTTGAATGATTTTTTATTAAGAAAGGGGCCTACATCTTTTTTGTTTAAGTTACTGGAGTACGTTTGGTTTGAATTCAAAGACAGATGGTAGACATTTCCTTAAGTGTGAGCTAAAGTAGATTTCATTATAAACTCACTATTAACCAACCAAGGTCATCAAATCATTCAAAACTTTGGTGGGATTTAGTGTCTCCATTATCCAATCTAAACCAAGGTAGAAGGAGCTGAAAAGAAACCCACACAACAATGGAAAGGCAAAGGGATTAATTACACTTCCAGAGTGTGGGAGTGTGTGTGGATGGTGGCTTGTTTAAGCAGCCTCACCTGGCCGAGTCTGATTGGACTCTGGGGCTGGGTGAGGCTGCACACATGTTGCACATTGAGTAATCAGTGTGCACAGGTTAAACCAGCCATCACCACACAGATCTCCTGCATGGCAACATGGACCACCGGGTCATGTATCATGATCTACAAACTTACAATAAACCGGATTTCCAACCCCACCCCCCTGCGTCCTTGTCTGGGGGAGCCCAATAAAAGTCACCTAGGTGACGTGTAGCAATTGTCTTTGTTACACAGAGCTATGTACAAACAGTATAGCTGAAGGTTAGCAGTATTAGTGACACTGCCCACAAAATGTGTTTTTTTGTATTTAATCCCACTACCTACAAGCTCGGCATCGGAGCCATTCTGAAGCGTGATTAAACAAGGATAATATTATAAAAGGTCTCTGGCATATTGTAGGTATGGAATGTGGACAGGACAAAGATGCCTTTGTGCACGCTGGTGAGAGGCTGGTGTTTGATAGTGGTCCGCGGGTGACTCCTACATACAGCCCTGCATTTGTTCGTAAGATTAAAGGCAGGTTGGTGTCACGGGGCCAGACGGCGGGAAGCAGGTGGCTAGTTTGAAACCTCCCTGTAAAGAGGGAAGTATCGAGGCAGGTGGCTAGTTTGAAACCTCCCTGTAAAGAGGGAAGTATCGAGGCAGGTGGCTAGTTTGAAACCTCCCTGTAACGAGGGACTGGGCTTCTGCAGGGGCGGGAAAGAGGGCTTGTTTTATGTTGATTCTTCATGTAGTGATATATATGATGTATCACAATGGCCGGTGATTAGCTAAGGATCTGGAGCCAAAGCCAAACGTAAGAAGGTCCTCTGTCAGCCTTCCCCGGGAACATGTCTGTGTACTGAGCAAAGAACTGCTGCCCATCAAAGCACCAACGTTTGCTCATCCAGGTTCGTCAGGTACGACGTGATTCCAATACTGAGTGCTTCTGCGTGAACACTAATTGAGTTTAGCTCAAACGTTAGCAGTTTAACCCACGGAGAAATCAATCTCTTGTTTTTATATTCTTAAGTCTTATTATATTCTATATTAATTAATTAATTTTTTATTCCCGAATGGAGACAAATAATTCAAATAATTGTTAGGAGTCAACCGGAATTGCTCCTCCAATATTGCGGTGGTTGCTGTGCTTTTGTTTCGGCAGTTATTGTTTGTATGTGCAGGAAGAGTGAATGAATAATGGAGAGGAGTCGGGGTCACCCGCAGCACCCGGCATCCCACACACTGCCCATCCCTCCTGGGAGGACGGTCTCAGGCGAGCAGCAGGCTGTGTAGGCCCAGAGAGAGGAAGACCTTCAAATAGGTTCAGGTTGGTGGGTGGTGCTCAGGTTATACTGGTACATTAAGGAGACCGAAGGGCACCATCTCAGCAGAGGATGGGATAACCAGAGTGTTGCTGTGGTGTGTTTAGTCTATCTGGACAAATACCCATAAGTACAAAACAAACACATACAAACCCATATTCAGTATTGAACTGGTGAATATTATGCTGAAGAAATTGTTTGTTGAAGATGTAAGGCATTGAAAGGTTTTGCTAGATGCAGGTTGAGAAAGAGGGGTGGGTCTGGTGTGTTGTGAGGTGATACACACGCAGGCACACGGTTGGTTGCCCGTAACGTTGCCCCACGAAAATATGGAAATAGGAAATAGTGTTATTGATCTAGAAGCATATTCGTGTGGTCGAAAGAACTTCATGCTGTGCTGTAAGAAAGGACAACTAATTACAACACTTTTGTTACTGCATATAGCTTTCAAATTACATTTTAAAGGTTTATTTAGCCGCACAAAAATACTATTATTCATTCTGTATACATGTCTGGTGCCTTTTTGCTGTTGGGATCAATTGTGCGTAAAAATGCAAGCTATTAAGGGAGGAACGGAGAGAGGGAGGGAGAGGGAGGGATGGAGAGAGAGAGGGAGGGATGGAGAGAGGGAGGGAGGGATAGAGAGAGGGAGGGAGGGAGAGACAGACAGACAGGTGGGGAGACAGGCGGGGAGACAGAC
>OOFG01072211.1:2161-12779 GCA_900323295.1 Molva molva
ATTAAGCACACAAACAGGCTTATGGGCTGATGTAAATCACTACCTTTGCTGCTCTGTCTGGCCTTCCCGCTAAACACCACCCACTCAACACCACCCACTAAACACCACCTTCAAAACACCACCCACTCAACACCACCCACTAAACACCACCTTCAAAACACCACCCTCTAAACACCACCCGCTAAACACCACCCCCATCCTACCCACTGTGAACCATTTGGACCAAGTTAATTAAATTAATTAATTTAAACTTGAAGCTTCCTATGAACAGCCCAAAACATTTCATTCAAGTAAACCAACTTACCCAGAGTGAGTTACAAACCTTTAACTCATAAGATATTCACATAACTAAGTATTTCATTAATAATAAGTTCATTTGGTAAAGTTCAAGATTAAATCTTAACAAGCCCGAAAATATAAATCTGTATTTTTGGAGAAAGCCAGCACACTTGAACAGTTTCTTTTATCGGTTATTTTAAATATTTCATCTGATGACATCATAGTTCATCTTGTAAATATGAATCACGGTAGGAACTTTATATTCCAGTAACTGAGACAGCTTAAACCCATCTTGATGGACATAAGCATCCAGGCATAATGGATATGTTAGCACTACATTTATTGAAATGCGTGTTTGTAGTAACAGTGAGGTGATGAAACCGCCTGTAAGAGAACTTGTGGGGAGGGACTTTTGCCTGTGTACGCATTTATTCAATCCACCGCAACTCTGCAATTCTACCCAATTACCTCAACTTTACATCATAGACACGCCTGGTATCTCAAGGTCACGAGCAAAATATCCTGGGATTGAACAGCCCTTCTTGTGAATAACATTATGGTACGGTGAAACACTTTATTATCCTACAGGGAGACTGGAAGCCCTCATGCACCTGGACAACAAGCAGGACGGTTGAGAAACACGCACCCCACATCCTCTATGAAACCACAGCAACGCTTCCTTCACTACCTACATCGTATCAGTGAACGGCTCTAATTGGCAATACATCAACATTATCAGCTCAGTCAAACCAAAGTGTGGTCACCAACAGGCTGAAGACCTGCTGCCGTCTTCTCACCAATATAATAACAATAAGAAATGCTTCTTGGTCATGCTCTAATTTCCAAGACGGCGGCTCGGCATGTGCAGATTTGAACTACAGACCTCATGGTTTCCTCCTATCGCTGCAGTGCTGGTTGAGTGAAGACATCGTACCTGGGCGTCAGCGGGGCCCAGGGCTGCGGGGCCCAGGGCTGCGGGGCCCAGGGCTGCGGGGCCCAGGGCAGCGGGTCCCTGCATGTCGCTGGGGGCGGGTCCCGGGCAGACGGTGGGGATGCAGGCCCGCACGGCGTCGTGAGACTCCCTCCTTCCTACAGAGCTTTAAGAAGCAAAGTTTGGTCCCCAAACCAGAAGAGGAGGAGGAGGAGGTCATCTAAAAATCACTGCCTTGGCTCCAACATGCCCAGGAGTGCATCTGTCTGATAGATGACCCTCTCTAAGGCTGGCTGAGGGGGTGTTGGGGGTCCTGCGTGAGGCGGGCTCCCCCACGCCTCTTAGGGGCTAACAGGGGTGATAGATGCCTCTTGGAGCACTTGATGAAATGGGCCGGGATATAGGTGGCGGTAAATCAGGGCTTTTGGCAGGAAGGGCTATGAAGAGATCTGCTGGAGCGAGACGTGATGGTTGAGGCTTCAGATGAAATACGAATGAAGGGAATGAGGTAATGGCACAGGGAGGAAAGGGTGCTGGCTTAATGCACCAGGGCCATTACTGAAAACAGCCCATTGTTATAGCTGTCAGATTTACTAAAATAGCATTCCATCAAGCAGATTTATATAAAGAAAAGAATATTCAAAAGACCTCCAGAGCTAAAAAATGAAACAAATACCACTTGGTGCTTTGCTTTTATTGTGGTTAGTTTTAGAAAACTTTTAACAATAATGCATTTCCTAAAGTTGAAATGGACATTCCAGGTCCAGAAAGTATAAGCCCTCTCCAGGATTTTTAGATAGCCGTCTGGATTTGGTAATAAGCAAAACCCGGAGGAACAACTAATGGGTGAAATTAGCTGGTGAGGTTCATGCGTGGAGACAAAATGTGGCAGGACTTTTACTTTCTGAATCTTCCACAATTGAAGTCAAGCATATCTACAATAACGGGCAAACAGGTCCTTCTGAATGATAATGGTGCATTAGTTTTCATTGTATTCAGCAGAAATGCACTTCACAGTTAATGTGGAAGGAAACATTTTGTGACTTCAAGAAACAAAGGCAAACAGATTACCACATGAATAAAACATGAATAGTTAAAATAAAAGCATTTTGATCAGTCAGGATAAGTAGTTTATTTTCTTATGTTCTTGTTATTTACTTATCTCTTGCTTTTGGCTTGAATCCTTTAATGCTATGATTTTATGACTGCATTTTTTATATAGTATATTTTATGAACATTGATTTCATATTGATTAACAACGATCTCTATAATATTAATATATATAATTTACTTTGGTTAATTTGTTTTATTTCTTACCAGTCCTTTCCATCACTTTTCCTCCTCTCTTTCTTTTTGTCAGACTTGGTCTGTTTTCCTCCAAGAAGGGATGTGATCTTCTGTTCCTTCTTCTCTTCCTTCACTTTAGACACATCCATTTTTTTCCCACTCGGAGCCGGAAGTTTGCTCTTTCGGAAGCCAAACCAGTTGGCCAAGCTGGATCCAGACTTTTGTTTGGCGTCGTTATTTTTCTCCTGTTCCTGAGACTTGTGTAGATTCTCCTCTATTCCCAGCATTACTTTCTCCTCAATTGTGGTTATGGTGTTTTGGCTCTCGGGCTCTTCTGAAACGGGTTCCCCGAAGGCGCTGGAGAACTGCTGCTCGATCTGTAGTCGCCGGGCCTGCTCGCGCTGATGCTTCAGACTTTGAAGTCTCTCGCTGGACGACGCCAGGTGCGAAGGTATGGGCAGTCCTTCCTCCAGGAGGAAGTTGTTCAGAAGCGATCGGTTCATAGGACAATGGTAACTGCTGGAGCAGCTTAGACTTCCCGGGAAGACGTCACCGAGAGAGTTCAGAGAGCTGCCCGACTGAGTTTTGATCTGAGTGCGGACCTTACCAGATCTGTTTGAGTTTGGCCTGTCCATGTACCGCGCCCCAAAGCTCTGGCTACGAGCCTTGGCCCCGATCATCCCCATAACAGGCTTGAGAGGAGGTCTGGTCGATACAGACACAGAGCGTTTGAAAAGCCAACCCTCCTCGTCAAACCCCCAGTCTAACATCACACCGCTGTCTGCTGCCACAGGCTGGACCGCCGGCTCAGAATCCAGGGAGCTGCAGCGAGTTTCAATCTTTCGGTGGGTTTTCTCCTTCGCGCCAACCTCGTTGGCTCCATGTATTATCTGATAAGTATGGGGTTCCTGACTAAAAGTCTCAAATGACTGGAATCTTTTTGTAGAAAGGAAAGGTTTGTTATGTCTCCCCAATACCAGAAATGTACTGTTCCCTTGTCCTGGAATGACCTCTATGGATTTAGCATTTCCAGGAAGGGTAATCAGTGCAGCTTTTGAGTTGAGATTATGTGCACTTGTACCAGACCCATGGCCATGAATATTGTAAGGAGTCTGAGGCATTACTTCGGAAAAGATTGGTTCCCCTGGTATGACACCTTGATCTAGTAATGAAGAGGAAGCACCATTTTCATCATGGCCGGTCATTTCCATAGACGGCTGAACGCACTCAGAAGCACACGACTCTTGAACAGGGACGGAGGCAGCGGACGGTGTCCTGGGTGACTGGGGATTCATTACCTTGATATGGGAATGTTTAGGAGATTTAGTTACATCTGGTGTGCTGGATCCTTGAGGCGACTTGGCGCTGCAGACTGTTGCCTTCCCAGTTGTAGTGGCCGGAGATTGACCACCAGATTTTGGGGTTTTTGATGAAGGTTCGAGACAGGATCTAACCAGTAGCGATGTGGTTCTACCTGGTGGAGGTGGTGGCGACGGAGACCGAAGTTCAGAGTGGGAAGCTTCAGCTTGGGTCTCCTGGTGTCGGTGTTTGAGTAAAGAGCAGGGTAAGTTGGAGGAGACCGTGTCTTCTGGCCCGGACTCATTATTTGAGTTAAGCTTAGTCATTTGGGCAGGTGCTTTGTTTGGGCTCTTGGGGCAGTCAAGGTTTACAGCTGGCTTGAACCCCTTGCCATGGTTCATTGGGGGAGAGAGCGGAGACGGTGGCCCCACACTCTCAAGAAATCCTGAAGGGCTGCTCACGGCTGCACCGTCACTTCGCTCCACTTTGGTAAACGGCCCTTTGCATGAACCAGGTGGCTTGCCAAGGTTGGATCTGGTGCCTGCTGCACTCTGTCCAGGAGGGTTTGGCTGTGCTTTACACTTATGAGCTTGAATTAGTTTCTGGTGAAGAGGAGAATGCAATTGCTTTGTCTGCTCTGATCCTCCGTCTGCACTCTTGCTCCGGAGAATGAATGCTTTACGCGCTGAGTCACACGCCTGTGGTTTTAGTTTCTTGGGCAGGGATTCCAACGTGGCGAGGTCACTGCCGTCCCCGCCGGCCTGGCTGGCCTGGTCTCTGACATGAGGAGAGTCCGTTGAGGAGCTGCGCTGCCTGGCTTCGTCTGCGCTGTCCAGAGCTCGTTTGGCGGCATTGTGGACAGATGAGCTTGTATCGGTGGTTCCCTTCTCGTGTAGCTTTGCAACCAGTCTGTCATGTTGCTTTTTGACATAATCCAGTCTGGATTTGCGGTCAGTTAGTTTTTCTTGGTTGTTATTCCTGTCACTTTGTTTCTTCAGGCTTGATGGCTCCTCCTCATCAGCATCCAGGTGATTTGGACTCTCTGTGGGGCTAACACCCGGTTTCACTGTGGGACCTTCCAAGAGGAACTCATCAGGGACCGGTGAAAGGAACTGGCCAGGATTTCCTTGAGGCTTCATAGGGTCCTCTTGTAAATGACCATCAGTTTCTGTGTCACCCAAAGCAGTAGAACCGGTGTCCTCTAGGCAATGAGAATCTTCTGTGGACTCACCACAAGATTCCTTGACAGACTTTGGGGATTCCTCATCGCCTTCATCAGAGTCTGAAATAAGAGTAGCAACCGCTGCCTCTGTCTTAAATAAAGGTGTCCCTGGTTTTACATCAGCCTGTTTAGGATCCAGCACCTGTGCACCAGACTTGGCACCGAGGGAGTATATTCCCTCGTTGGAGGTCATGCAGTCCTTGTAATGCGGCACGGATGCAGGTGGGGACAGTCTATTGGGACTGCGCATTTGGAGCCTCTTAAGACCCTTTAGAATCTGGCCCTCTTTCCAGCCCAGCTCGGCCGGCTCAGGTTCTGCAGAGTGGTGGCTCGACACCGATCCAGCACTCATCCTCTTCTCTCGGCTTGTGGCAGACTGTAAGAAGTAAAGAAGACTTTATGGACTACCATCGCTTTGAACCCACCTCATGTCTTGTAGAAGTTTTAACCTTAAAGTGATGGACAACAGGATCCAAAAACGAATATGACCATAACATATCACATATCATATCACATATCATATCACAGAGGGTTGTGTCCTCTCAACACCTAACCAATATCTTTTTAGGAAAATAGTATTTCAATAAACATCTCAAATTCAGCTAATTCAAAATGTAGGGGTCTGGTCTGGTCTGGTCCCCCACACCCTGAATGATTCTGCAGCTTCATCGTGCTGTACCTTCATGGAGCTGCAGCGCCGCCATAATGCTAGTGTACGCTCATTGGTCCCGCCCTGGCCACGTGGGTGTCGCCATAATGCTAGTGTACGCTCATTGGTCCCGCCCTGGCCACGTGGGTGTCGCCATAATGCTAGTGTACGCTCATTGGTCCCGCCCTGGCCACGTGGGTGTCGCCATAATGCTAGTGTACGCTCATTGGTCCCGCCCTGGCCACGTGGGTGTCGCCATAATGCTAGTGTACGCTCATTGGTCCCGCCCTGGCCACGTGGGTGTATGGTAATTGGTCACCTGCTTGGCTACGTAGCCAGGAGGGAAATTAAACTACATCTTCTAAATCTACTTCAAGGAATTTAAATGACGTGAGATTGCAATACATTTCATGGAACATCATTTTCTGATGCTTAATACACACCTTTACAATCAATAATAACGTAATTAGAAGTAAATTACGGATTTCTGTTCTCCATCACTTTAATGAAATTGGACAACATGTAAACTGAATAGTTGCAGTCATGTGTTGCTGGCAGTCAGCAGAGCTAACACATGCGCCAGGCCACAGATTTGACATTGAGCAACAAGGAAGATGGATCGCCTACTTTTAACTGTAACCAAACTACTACTTTGTCAACATAATGTTGACATGTTATTACTGTTTGGGAGGGGGGTTGGGGGGAACACCTACCTGTTTGGAAGAGCCACGGCCCTCTGCCCAGGTGTGGGACCCGCTGGAGTACTCGCTGCATGTGCTGGATAAGGACAGTTCACTGCCACTGCAGCTGCTGCGGGGGCAGGTTAGACTGAGCAGGCTGGGCCATCTCCCTGTAGGAACACCCGACCTCCCGTTCTTCTGGACCTCCTGGGAGGCCATTAAACAAGGCAAACAAAGGAGCACAGGATAAGATCACTGGGAAGTCGGAAAGATGTTTTACTGAAGGTAAACACGATGTTTTGTTTTATGGTCCTTGTTAATGTTGGTCTATCCAGGGGATAGAAAGTCTGATTTCACCTTAACCTGACTACCATTTCTTACAACAGTCTATAGAGCCACCTGGTTTAAATAATGAATGACACCAAAACACAAGTAACTGTTTATTGAAAGCTGTATATCAAGAGCCTTTATAATTATGTCTACCCCTTCACAGCCAGTAGCTCCTCTCTGATGCTTTTACATCCCCACATTATGAACCAGCTTGTATTCACTACCGTCTTTCAGCTCTTGCACTGTACTTCAGCAGGAGAGCCTCCGATGGCCCTTCATTTGTATTTGTCCCTGATCTCCAATGAATCAGTATGCTGGATACATTGCTGTCTCTATCTATCCAAGAGCTAATTGGTGGAATGGCATTTTCTGCTCCACTAGTCATATGGCCTCTGGTTTTTATATGGCTTCTTCATTTTTCTCCAAGCTAGGAGGTATGTCAGAGACTTGATGCACGCTGCGTGGCTGAAGAGATTTCTCTTCCTGTCCTCCTGGGAATGTGTGCCATCAATCTAGCTCGCGGCTTCTTGCTGTCCGTAGATGTATTTATGGTATGTATTTTTAAGTCAGCACACAGTAAATAGGTTGAAAATCACCTGAAAAAGCACTATGGTTTTGTGACAGATCATTGCTATTACATGTTCTTCTCTTAGCTTCTCATAGTCTTACCCCCACAGAAGTTTTAAGATGAAAATGTGCTAATTTTTTTCCGCTCAATGAAAGTTAAAAGCATGTCCACATCTTGGAAAATATTAAATTGCAACCTTTGTATTCTTACTGAGATACAGGATGAATCAAAGACGGAGCCAAAAAGTAAACAAGATGATGAACACACAGTATGTATTGCAGTAGTTGAATGGAAGTAAGAAGGCATACAATAGCCAAGTCTTTATTATATTTGATAAGCAATTCACAGCTGTACTATTAAATGGAATAACAGGCACTTGAGAGACTTTGAGGTGGTGGTGGTTGTTGTTGCGGCTGGGGATGAAGAAGTGCTGATGGGGAAGGGGGAGGGGGTCTGGGTGTGTTTACTGATGCCATGGCTACCATTCCCTGCTCTGCTGCAGTAGCTGAACATGAGCGTCTGTTCTGAATCCAGTGGCACGGACGCCAAGCACCACGGCTTGTTGTGACCTCATTTAAAACAGCATTGATCCTTTATGGGGCGAGCATCTCCAGCTTCCTCTCAAAGTCATTAGTGTCATCTGTTAGGAATAATTACTGTGAATGGGAAATAATTGCATCAGGGATCTTGGGACTTGACTGCGTCGGCCCATTCATTCATATTCACCTATTATGTGATTATGCATTCTGTGCTTTATTGCACAATAACTGTGGGAGGACGTGTTTTTTTTGTAGCCATGGTGGGGATTATTCTTGAAAGTAATTACAGTCTGTGAAGTAAAGCAGAATCTGGGAGATTTGACATGACCGATATAGCTGAACAAAGCCTGCCGTTATGAAAACTGTTGAAAAGCCAAATTCATGGGAGTTTTCTGTCCCTTTAGCATCTTGGCAGTTATTATAGATATATTTATATTTTTTTACTTTCACTGAAACTTTAAATAACTTTCAAAGTGAGGACGCAATTGTCACATCAATATTCTAGTTCCCTAAAAAAACGAGCATCAAACATTATCTAATAACACTGGGATGTCTTCCCTATGGATGGGACCCAAACCTTCATATTTAATGATACTTGACAGTAGCCATGACTTTGGATTCAAGAACTACATTTCAGAACATGCAAACTTGATTGACCTCTATCACTGAAATCAACCCATCAATCAATCAATCAATCAATCAATCACTCAATCAATCAATCAATGATCAATTCATAAACAACTACTATCCATATCAACAACAAAAAACACATCATTTCTAATGAGTCTTCTTTTAGCTCCACATACATCTTAAATGTGTCACTGGTTGTGATTTAACTTATTTTTAATTAATTCAAGTTGAATAGCTTAACAATAATACATATATATATCCTATATGGTTACACTTTACATTAATTAATCATTAATTAACATTTGTGTTATGCAGTAATAAAAGTTAACTTACAATTAACTAATAGTTAATTAACAGTTAACTAACAGCCTACTTATCATTTACTAATGGTGTTGATGTTTACCTATGGGGTTCATGTTAACTAAGGAAATGGTGTTTAGTTAACTAAGGTATTCATTGATACATTATTTAATAGGGTTAGGGAAAGGGTTAACCCTAACACACTAACCCTTACCCTAACGTTAACCCTAATCCCTATACTAATGCTATATAATAATGGTTAATTGTTAATTCATGGTTACTAAACAATTAGTTAAATGTTAATTCACTTTTAGTTAATTGTTAGTTAATGCTTATTACTGCATTGACTAATGTTAATTAATGGTTAATACATGTACCCCTTATTGTAAAGTGTTACCACATTACATATATATATATATATATATATATATATTTAAACAAACTGTATTTATCAAGTGTTTGCCCTCCTCTTTTTGACCACTCCACAAAAATAGCAATCCATAGCTTTTATTCACCCAGTACACGACCTTCACCCAGTACACAACCTTCACCCAGCGGCTCTGCTCCCAGCTCATCAGGATCAGGTAAGCCTGAAGTGCCTTTGCTAAAGGATACCTCAACACTTGCTGCATGTGTAGGGACTGAGGGATAGAACCAGCAGCCTAGAGTTGCCAGGCAACCAGGTCAAACTCCAGAGTGAGAGGTACTGCTGCCACCGTCTAATTAAATCAGCCATCCTTGGACATGATGGCTATATGCAGAAAGCATATCTAGTGAAATCACCGTTAACTTAAGAACCGCTAATCTGTTAAATGAAACAACATTTACAGATTCACAACGTACAGAACGATAACCAACACACTCATAAAACCGTGCGGTCGTTATTTCAAATAGCCGCTGCCTTTTCAAAACCTTTGTCGCCATAAAATAGAATAAACCCAGGATGGCAAGTCTAGGGCATGAAAAGCACATGGGTCTGCGACCCAAGAGTGAACAAATGAAGGCCTGACGCTCAGCAGCACGGTGCAGAAGAAGAACCCGAGCACTTGGTGTGTTCACAGCTCCCCCGCTGCCAGCCCCCTTCAGACGCACGTGGTCCCGAAGAGCGGACCTCTCGCTCGGAGTGCAAACGGACCACTGGGCACTAATCGGGTTCAACGGAGTGCAGGGTGGTGGTAGTGGGGGAGGGTCCTCCTGATGTCATCATGTGTTCCCTCCTAGGACGGTCTGTTCACTGCTCTGAGCACTGGTGTCAACAGCTTCCAGGCTGAGGTGTCCAATGGTGTTTAGAAATGTGGGGTTTAGGAAGTGCATGCGTTTCATGTGTTTGAGCATGTTTGCCTGTGT
The DNA here is from genome assembly GCA_900323295.1 of Molva molva. Taxonomy (NCBI): domain Eukaryota; kingdom Metazoa; phylum Chordata; class Actinopteri; order Gadiformes; family Lotidae; genus Molva; species Molva molva. The sequence continues at coordinate 12,223 of OOFG01072211.1, forward strand.
GTCCCTTGGTAATGACATCATTTCCCTTGGTAATGACATCATTTCCCTTTGTAATGACATCATTGGTTTAAGTGACTGGAACGTTGGAATCCTTCAGTATTAGAAAAAGTGTCTCTTGTTTTCTGTTTTCTTATAGTCCTCACTTGTGATTATAACATAACCATTTAGTTGTTTCCGAAATACTTTTATCCAAATCAACTGCCTACACAGGCTACGAGTTGCTCAAGAGAACGTAGGGATTAGGACATTTTTGCTTAAAGAATTGTACAGGTAGGCTGCGGAGGCTGTGAAACCACCTGTCCTCAAGCCAAGACCAGAGGCGTAGCCACGGGCGCGCCTGGACGGGCCTAGGCCCGCCTACTTGTCAGTCTTGCCCGTCCAATCACAGGGCTTTCCTTCGTTTACGTTCACCATATAAAAAAGGCGCACAAGTCAGCACTCCGCTGAGAGCTCAAGAATCAGTCAAATCGCTAACAGCCGGCAGCTCCTCCCCCTCCCCTCCTGAACGTTGCTGTGAGAGGGCAGCTCCTCCCCCTCCCCTCCTGAACGTTGCTGTG
>OOFG01072213.1:0-15218 GCA_900323295.1 Molva molva
AGTGTGGACGCTAATGTGTGGATCAACCAGTCCTTTCTCATATATGTATAGTCATGGATGCCCTGAAGTCTGTTTCACCTCAAATCCCTCTAATGAGGTGAAATTGTTGACAGAGCTAGTTTACCGAGCTTGATTTTCCCCATGGTGATTGAGATTAAAGCATATCATTATCATTACTTCAAATAGTTTCGCTGCATCCATTTATTTCTTCCACATAGCAGTGAGGCGTGGACTTGAGATTGGTCCAGTATTGAGCGAGAACGCTGCAGCCGAAATCCGCGATTGCGGCCTGCAGTGTAGTCCTTTGGGGCAAAAGTGCCCGTCAATGTACGTCAAGTGCTTGTCTTTGCCACTGACACTCAGATTATATTCTACTATTATGGAAAGGATCCCTACAGAGAAATAAAACTTGTTTCTTTACCTTTCGCTTGATCACGGTCTGTTTGTTATTGTGTCCAACAAACACTCACAGAGTTGAGTTGTTGCAGGATGAGAACAGTGGAAACGGGATTGAGAGCTGGAGAGAGGAGAGTTAGTTTTGTTGGACTACGGAAGGCGTAGTTTAGTATTATCTAAACGATTCGGGTGAAGGAGAGTTGAGATTTTAACGACACTAGGGAAATATCCTGCAACAACCCAACAGCGAGATTTCAGAGTGAGACTTCGCCTCGAGCAAGACTTGGTTGGACACAATAACAAACAGACTGGATCAAGCAACGATAAAGAAACTCTGTTTTATTTCTCTGTATGGACCCTTTCCATAATGATAGAATATAATCCGAGCCTGACAGTGGCAAAAACAAGCAAAGGGTGCTGTTGCCCCAAATTATTACATTGCAGCCCGTTCTCGCGGATTAAGGCTGCAGCGTTCTCGCTCAATACTGGACCTATCTCAAAAATGTTAGTCTGCATTAGTCCCTTACACCCAAAAGGATCGGAAAATAGGGTCAAGGTTGAAAAATCCCTAAGTTTTCCCTTAAGGTGCTTGCACACTGCCCCTAACAAACACAACATCGGGCCAGTGTGCCATGCCTGATGGTGGTTATTAAACTTCAGGTGAAGTTTATTTTTGACGAACATGTAGAATTGGTGTTGGACAATTTCGACCAACATTCTAAAGTTGGGTGAAGGAGAAAGTCGTGCTATTGGAGGGGAATGTAATTCAGGAAATTATAACCACAAAAGTGAGGTCATGAAGATGAATCCAGGTCCAGGCGCTTAAGTAGAGAATTTGTACACCATGCGTATCGGCATTCTGCCTTGCTCAGGGTATCTGAATCTAAAGTTGGGTGTTGGTGTTTGTTTGGGCAGTGTGCAACACCTTTGCCCCTAGCAGCCGTCTTGGTTCCATGCGGAATTTCGCATTCAGTTCCTCTACCCAGCCAGTGTTTAGAACAAGGTGGCCTCTAGGGCTCTAATATTATGAGTATAAGGACCTAGGACACATATGTTGTGTGCTCAATGTGGCGGCCCTGTGCTCTCTCCCAGGTGTTCCTCAGGGACTTGGAATGGGGCCGGCAGCAGCAGCCCAGCTGGTGGAAGAGGATGCACTTCCGCAAGGTGGAGAAAGGGGTGAGGCAGGTTTTGCAGATGATGGACAGAGATGCTGCCCATAAGCCCCGAGGAAAGGCCAAGTAAAACCAGCCTGGCAACACAAACGCTCATGGACGAGGATGGCTGCATATGCATGGCATTTTGTCTCTAAAGGGACACCAAGGGAGCCCAACCAAACCAAGAAAGAAAAAATAACATTCAGGAAATGGCCACCAGGGGCGCTCAATGTGTCAAAACCTGTTTTCAAAGCAAACATACATGTTTCAAATGCAACTGGCTTATACCTTTTATATTATATTAATTATATTAACTGTTGTTGTGGCAGTAGACCCTGCCACAAGCCACCTAATCGGCCTTGCTGGGCTCCTCCGACGACCAGGCCGCAGGTAGATGTTTTACAAACCCAGTTTATTAGCGAGTTGCAACGTGGTAAAGGCAGAGCAGGTGTTTCCTTGACATGTCAGAGCTCTCCCTAGAGCTTGTGTGGTGATTGCTGTTTGTCCTGTGTGGGCCCTGAGTGGCCCAATGCACCACAGGTGCGCAGCCTCATACAGCTCCAGAGTAATCAGCCTGACTTGAGCCAGGTGAGGCTGCTTAAACCAGCCATCAACCACACATGCTCCACAACTGTGTTTTTAATTGATGGTAAGGTGTAGAGGTCTTTTATACCTTTTTATAAGGTAATACAGCCTTTACTGCTGGAGTTTGAGAAATGTCCAGAACCCTAAAATAATTATCAGTTACATACATCAAGTCTGCTAATTAACCCTGTAGCAATGCTCGAGTCCTATCGTGGCAATTAAATATCGATGCTTGCTGGTGAGTGCAAACATAACCAGAAAAGAATGGTCTTTCTAGGAGATGGGGATCAGTGTGATACACCTTCTTTAGTAACTAGTCTAGTATTTACAAACTCAATATGTCGATCAAATGTTTTTATCAATCGAGTTATTGTCATATCAGTACAAGAGGTTTTTGGATTAAATCCAAAGTGCCTTTATTTCTTTTAATCCACGTCATGGACGTGCAGTCAAACCTCTACTGTCTGACTTGAAACCGAAAACAGGCTAAAACTATTAGGTTTAGCCTTTGGAACTAATTCTTTTTATTTAAATTGTTTATTTTTAGAAGTGATCTCCTTATTGCAAGCTGTTGTACCGATGCACTTTTGCATTGTGTTACCAATTGTCGTGGACAAGATAAAGTCGTAAAGTTAAACTTGAAGACTTAATTAAACAAAAAATGTTTTGGTTAACCAAAATCTTAATTTGGTTAGTGTTATGTGCAATTTGATCAAATCTGCCTGTCGCCTGTCATGAGATACTTTACCTCATCATTAAAATAGCATTAAACAAATGGAACACATTACATGAATTGTGTGTGTGTGTGTGTGTGTGTGTGTGTGTGTGTGTGTGTGAGTGAGTGTGCAGGCTTTGGAAGCTTTAACATTAGCCTGTCTGCCTACTATATTATGTGCCACCTCAAGGCCACTCTCTGTCATATAACCTTGTAACAAACAGTTTGTTCCTGGGAGTCACACGCCAGATAAGATAGAGACCTGACATAAGTGCATGGCATAGTGCCTCCTCCTCTGATTAATGGCAGAGTTTTAAATGGATGTGCAGTGTTCCCAGGGGAAGTTTTCCTCAGTTTTTAACTCTGATGTGTGGCGAGAGTTCCAGGAAAGTGGTGGCTGAGATGGTAAAAAAAATAAAATAATGAATGAATTAACCATTTCTTTGCACAATAAATATATACAAAATGTAGTTATTGTGGCTCATTTAACAGGTTAGTCCGCAGCAGAACAGAAGTAGGTGTTAGTAGTGCTGCAAGTGGGAGTAAGCTTAACAATTTACAAAAGGGATTATGTTAATCATCATTCAAAGGCAAAAATAAATGAAGATGTTTATATATGTTATACATTTGTGAAGTCATGAATGATTAACTTAATAGTTAATCCATGAATTCAAAGACTATAACAGTCTACTTAATCGTTATTCAGGCCACTATTTAGTTAATAATAGTTAATTACCAAGTAATTAACTAATAAAGTAAAGTAACATAATATTGGTACACCTGACCCATTATTGGTTGATGGCTCAGGTGGTACCGGCCCCTACTCTCAGAGCGGTAGAGCATTCCTCTAATGCTGTTCCCTCAGGTGGTAGCGGCCCCTACTCTCAGAGCGGTAGAGCATTCCTCTAATGCTGTTCCCTCAGGTGGTACCGGCCCCTACTCTCAGAGCGGTAGAGCATTCCTCTAATGCTGTTCCCTCAGGTGGTACCGGCCCCTACTCTCAGAGCGGTAGAGCATTCCTCTAATGCTGTTCCCTCAGGTGGTACCGGCCCCTACTCTCAGAGCGGTAGAGCATTCCTCTAATGCTGTTCCACTGCAGAAAACTGAATTCCATAGGCAGTGAGTAGAAAGGCTTTTTACAGTTTTTCTTTGCTTGACTTTTTCAAATCCACAAGCACAATTAGCTGGTTTCTACAAACTCCCCCTACAGCAACAAAGATGACAGAAGCTCTGAGTTGACACTGTGCCTGCCTTTTCCGCCACACTAAACTAGATTAAACATTAAGCTGGGGGGTGGGCCTAAGAAGAGCACAGGGCCAAATTCTCACCTGTTGACAACAGTCAGGTCTTTCTCTCTTTTATGTCCCTTCTGTGGCTGTGTACCTTGCACCTTCACACTGCCATAGTCTGTAAGAACCCAGTCAGTGTGGGTGTATGTACCACACAACATGAAGTACAGCAACACAGGTGAGTTCTGCTCTCCTGCTACTCCTACCACCACTATTTCCAGCTGACACCATTTGGACAAACAAATACTACTGGTTTATTTTTATTTTTTTATCTGCGTGCGGAAGTAAAGATATGCCATGGGCTACTGAAGCAGACAAGGTGTGATGGTGTAGAGAGGAGAGTGTGTATTGCTTGTATTGTTGTTGTTGTGCTTTGGTGGTGGGATGAGAGGTATGGGTTGGAGGGGAGGGGGGGTCTTTGCCGTTGGTCTATGCCTGTCATGGAAATCTTCAGCAAGCTTATAGTAAGCGCTGTTGGCGTGTATATAAAGCCCATGTGTGGTGGTAGCAAGGTGTAAATACAGCCGTGGGAGAGCGCCTCTCTTTCAGTATATACAGAATTCCACTGGTGGTGTTACGTTTTTCAAGTCAGCCATGGGAAGACCTTTAAGGTGACTTCAGCAACAACCTTCTGCAGATAGCCATAACACATGACACAGCCGTGATTTACTGCCACCCATCATTTCTAGTCCGATACAGGCACTCACCCTCATCATGTGAGTGAGATAAATGGCAGCATGAACCATCACCACCCTTCTTTTCTAGATTGTCTTCTAGATGTGTGTGTTAGGAAAGAAGAGAAGCGTGAATGAGTGAACTCATCAGGGAGATGAATCGACTTTGACTCTGTCTCCCCGTTACAGAATGCATTCCTTTGATGAGGAAGTGTGGGAGTTTGAGCAAAGGCTAAAGCAGTGAAATAATGTAATGTGTGCACCATTGACAAACGCTCAGCCATGCAGGCAGCTGTGAGTCTACAGTTGACTAATGTGCAGTCGTTCGTTTGGGTGACACTACCTTAGTAAGTAAATCATTCTGGTATGGTGCATACAGTCATGTTTGAATGAATGCAGTTGGCACCTGTTTTTGTGTTGTGATGCAAGTTACGACGCGGGTGTTTTGCCTCAAGTTATGCAGTGCTGTTGTAGGAAGTTTTAATGAAGAGAGCAGCTTGGAAAGGGTGGTTTACCGGTTTTTCCAACTCGGTTGTTTGGGGGTGGGAATAGAGAGACCTGGTTTATTGATTTAACCTCAGTCTCAGTCTATGTCTAAGGTATAATAAGTGCCTGATCTTCTTGAGTGAAGGATCTTAATGTGAAATGGTTCTTGTCTTTCCATGCCCCCCCCCCTCCAGGCATTGAGGATGTGATGGAATATCCACGGTGAGTCCTACCTTCATCAACAATGATATTGCTCTTCATCATCATCATGGTCAACAACTTTTATTTTACCAAGCAATTTAATAAAGAAAAAACTTTTTTTATAATGTATTTAAATATTGGCCTGGCTAGATGCAAAGACCTCATGTGGGAACGGGGACTGTGATAAAAAAGAAATATATAAATATATATATATATATATATATATTTAAATGGACAAGTCAGACCGATGAACACAGAGAGACACATTATAAAACAAGGGAGCAGCAGAGACATATGAGGCAACAAACCATATGAAGAGGCAAGTCACAGCAAAATAGGCAGCACAGACAACAGTAGTACTAAACAAGGCAAAGATTTTATCAGATGTTCTTGGAATTATTCAATATAACTTTTTTCATCACTTTAATTCCATTTCACACTTATGTTCATATTCACAACAGATTTGTATCTTTCTCTTTCAAAGGTTTACCTTCAATCCCAAGGAGGGGATTGACAACCCGGCTCTGGTAATCTCTGACGACCCGGGTAAGGTCTAGAGGCCTAAGGTCCGCTGTCAACGTGTCATTCGTCTTATCATAGGAGAATAATATTGGTCTCATTTATAGGACTTTGCTTTGGCATGAATCCCAACAAACCACATTCCATGATATGGGGAATACAATTCAATTCAATAGCCATACATTGCAATTCGATTGAAACAGCGAGAATTGCAATATTGTTAGGAGAAGAAATAATCTGTAGTAAGAGGAAATACATGATCATAACAGTAATAATAACATATGTACTAATTCAACACTACTGTAGCCTAATACAAAAAGGTGTTTTAAAATGTAACAGAACCTATTGAACTCAAGATGATAAAGTACAACGTTCTTAAGCTAATCCAAATGGATATTGTTGTATTAACAATGGATTGTTCAGCATTGAACAGAATCACTGATGGTCATACTCTTCCATTCCCTTTGTCCACTTCCGCCCCAGAGCCCCACCCGTGCCCGGTGCCCAGGCTGTGCCAGCTGAAGCGTGCCGAGGGCCAGGGGTTTGGCTTCCGGCTTCGGGCGGTGCAGGGGAAGCGTGGCCACGTTGTCAGGGAGGTGGAGCCCCACAGCCCGGCAGAAGTGGGGGGCCTCAGGGACGGCTACAGGGTGCTGGAGGTCAACCAGGAATACGTGGACAACATGGAGTTCCCTGAGGTAACAGTATCGTGGTAGTTAGCCCTGTTCTGTCTCAGCCTCATCTCTCTGACACTATGGCTTCCTAGGGCTTGACTGGGTCAAGAACCACCAACCTGTCAGGAAGTGGCCTTGATTGACGACCAATCACGGACCCTATGCCGGGAAAAGTTCTTCTAGATAAACAGACCTGTGGTAAAACAAAGCGATATTAAATGTGATTTACAGCAATTACTCAGTGGTCTACGATTAAACCTGATTCACCTGGAGCTAATTCTAAATTTCTGTGAGTGACAATGCTGACAGCCAAAGAATCGAGTCTTGAGTTTCTTCAAGACTCTGCATGGCTCAACATAGTCACATGGTAACATGTTGCTCTATGTATCAGACATTCAGGATGAGTCACATGGTAACATATTGCTTTATGTATCAGACGTTCAGGATGAGTCACATGGTAACATATTGCTCTATGTATCAGACATTCAGGATGAGTCACATGGTAACATGTTGCTCTATGTAGCAGACATTCAGGATGAGTCACATGGTAACATGTTGCTCTATGTATCAGACACTCAGGACGAGTCAGATAATGACATGTTGCTCTAGGTAGCAATCGTTCAGGACGAGTCACATGATGACGTAGTGCAAATGAAAGGAAGAGTCTGAGACTACGATGGCGCCAGTGGCACCAGTGTGATGGTGTAGTAACTTGTAACTCCTGCTCTAGTTCAGCCTCATCTCTCTGACACTATGGCGTCATACAGTTGTACCAGTGCTCTTTGTAAGGCCTTTCATTCACAAGGGTTTGCAAGGGATGGGGATTCGGAGATTAAAGATGAAAGTGGGTCTAGTTTAGTTTCCATGTTACATTGCAGGTCAGGTTAACCACAACCACACATGCGGTGTTTAAAGAGTGGTAGAACAGGACTTTATTGTAATTAGCTTAAATGTTAAGAGACATTAAAAACAGAGTCATTTACATAAAGATACACCTCAAATAAAACAGTGGCATACAAGAGTTGTTTAATCTGCCCCAGCCCCAGTCATGGCATCAGGTACAGAGCCGCCAATATATAATATAATATAATAAATTAATAATAATAATATAATAAATTATATTAAAGAGCAACTTTTCCCTTTCTTTTGTCAATGTGTATGTGTATGTGTGCGTGTGTAAGCTTTTGAGGAAGATCCAGCGGTGTGGCCTACGGCTTTTTCTCTTGGTGCTGAGAGAAGAGGAGTATGAGCAGGTAACATAGATGACGCCTCTAGTCCATTTGCCGTGGATGTAAGTCGTCACATACAGTATTCACAGTCTGATGGTATGTTGACGCTATAGTGTCTTTTTGCAGGCTGTGTCTTGTTGTCTGGACCTGCAGGCGGTGGCAAGGTCTCACGGGGGCGACAACCAAGACCATAAAGCCAGACTCTGCCACGTCACCCGGAACCCAGTACAGGGCCTGGGCATCACCATCCGCCACGTACAAGGTACCGGATAAACATGCATTCACCCAGTTCATCCCTCATTCAGCTATGATATCTCTATCACAAGACATTCGCATTTCTGTCTTTATACGGGCTTTGCATTGCCAGTTATTCTCCCAAAGGTCATTTGTAGCAGAGGTCAGTCCGATATGATATGAGTACATTGTATTTACAGTCTAATCATTACTCAAAACCATTAGTTGTAGTTCATCAATCAAGGCATTTACATGCAGAGGGGAACCATTTAAACTGGGTTTTGGAAACTTCCCCACTGGAGAAACCTGCAGAATGTCTTTCAAACATTACACTCGTCCAATGCTTGTATGTCTGTTTATCTTTAAATGCCATACATGATCTTATTTATTACGGTATGTATATGTGTGTATTGCCAGGTGGGTTTAATGTAAAGATCTGACATTTGGTTAATGTGCAGCATGAATGAACCCTCCCTCCCAACGAGACGTCAAAAACCTGGTTACTGTAGTGGCAACACCCTCACAGGTGTTAGGGTTAGGTGTTATCCGGTTTCCCCTGGCAAACCGGGTTCCCCTCTGCATTTAAACGGACTGATTGTACAGAAGACATCAAGTGAATGTATTGTGAATCGAACTGAACATTGAACATTAATCACACTTTCAATTGAAAATCAATTAAATAGATAATTTCTTATGTTTTCACTTCTAAACACATGTCAGCTTAACAAAGTAAATCAACCACAAATTATTATTAATCTATTATTATTATTAATACTGGTTAATACTGGTAAACATGATGTTTGTTGTAGTGGGTTTGTTGCAAATCAAAGAGTTGTCCTTATGCGATGGAAGAATACAACATTCAACATTGGGACCGAAATTATTTCGAAAAAACAAATTATTAAATTATTTATTAGTATTAATTATTTTAAAAATAATTATTTTCTGATAATTCATTAGCGTTAATTCTTGCGTTTTTGTAATTTATTGTGATAGTAAAACAATGCTTTGACACATGCTTTGATCAAAGTGATATATTGTAATTGTAATTGTAAAAGTACTTTCCAACCCCAGTATTGGGTCATTCGTGTTTCATTCAGAGCTTGAAGGTAACCTATTGTATATTATACAGGTCAAAAGGGCCAGTACTTCCTGAGCACATTAACAGCTGGTCCTGCAGAGAGAGCGGGCGTCCGCAACGGGGACAAACTGATCTGGGTCAACGGCGTCACAGTCGCAAACCTCACATTCTCAGCCCTCAACAAGATAGTATGTATCTACCACAGGCTCTCCTGCTCTCATGGACAACAGAGAGTCATCAGACACACACACAAATATACGATGTCCCGCCCCTGTTGGTTACTGTTGCTGTGCCTGTCAACCTTTTACACCCTGCATGTCAATATGGCATTTTCAACGATATAAGTGAGAGATATTCCAAAGGAAATAATAGCAATAGCAATTTCTGGAAGGGTCAATTCGTATGGACATGGCACCGTCCCCGTCCCCCCACACACACACACACGGTACACACACACCTGTCGACCAATATCTGCTCCTTAATTATCTGTATCTGTATTTATTTTAACGTGTTGGATGGATATCTACTTAATTGTAAATTGTAATAAAACAGAAGCCCATAATCGAGAAACACTTAGAGCACTTGGAAAAACAGTCAGTCAACATAACATGACAATAAATGTTTTTGGAATCCCCCTTTACTCTCTTTGGTTCCTCCCTCTACCTCAGTTTAAGAGGAGTAGCATCCATGTGACCATACTGGTCATGGACAGAGAGAGTGAGTCCAGCTGCATCAAGCGGAGGATACCTGTGGTGGCGGACCTAGCAGAATGCCTCAGCCTGGCCCACAGGCCTAAGACCTTGCACCTGGTCCAGGGACCGGATGGATACGGATTTCTGCTGCGACAGGAGAAGCTGAGTGTCTCGGGACGCATAGGTAGAGCGGAGAGAGGTGGCCTTCACCTTTCCTAATGCACTCACCGTCTTTGGTTGTACATTTTAGATTTTCGCCATGGAACAAATAAATTGAAACTTTATTCTGTTCATATCTTCATCTTACGCGGACATGATCAAAGTAGAGCCTTCGTAATTGCCTTGTGCCTACCACACTTTAGTTGATAAGTTTGCTAACAATTATTGATGAGCATAAAATTACTATTAGGCACTTGTTGTTGCAATTGGTTCAAATGACTGGAATGATGAACAATATTGTCATGTAATACAATTTGCTTACCAATAAAAAAAATCAAAACTAAAGTTCACTGTATATAAAAAGAATGAGCAAATAGAAGAATAAAGAAAAAGGGAAAAGACATACGGTATTTATTTCCCCTTAATCCTCCCTTGCGACCCAGTGCACCTGCTGCGAGAAGTGGAAGCTGGGAGCCCAGCGGAGGAGGCGGGCATGGAGGACGGAGACATGTTGCTGGCCATCAACGGGGAGGCCATGGAGACCATGGAGCATGAGCTCATCGTCCAAAAGATCCGGGAGAGCGGTCAGAGAGTCAGCCTCACCACCATAACTTTAAAGGGGCGTGATTACTATCGCCAGGTGAGATCAGAGGAGTTACCTGCTCCTTATGATTAAGAGGTCATAGAGATGTGATCAACAAAGCAAGTGTATGTGGTCCAGAATATCCAGAGCAACAACACACTAGATTCACACCGGCCATCTAAAGGTCCTCCATAATAGGCTACTATTCCACCATGGAACATTTTCAACTGGGCCATTTTCTCATTTGATGGAAAGTTATTGATTTGTCTCCTTTTTATTGGGAAACTTGATGAATGCACCTGCACATAGGCCTACCAGTTTATGTGTATTAAAATAAGAGGTGGTATACTCTTTCCATCATGCCAGATGGACCTATCTCCCCTGCTGTTCTATGATGAAGACATTAAAGAGGCCCAGAACGGACCTGACGATGGGAGGAACCTCCTCTCCTCCTCCGGCCCCAGGCTGTGTGTTCTGGACAGAGATGCCGTGGGATTCGGGTTCCATCTGTGTTGTGTCCCGGATAAGCCGGGGACTTTTATTGGCCAGGTATTCAATATTGGGTTGTTACAACGCTGGTTAAAAATAGCCCTGTGCTAGTTTAGTTGTAATACGGCTGGCCAATGTGGGATCAGTGTTATCGTAAAACCATAAAAAGTTGTAAAAAAAACCTACATCATGTTATATTGCATCACATTCAATTGTAATTTAAGGAAACTGTATCGTATCATAATCCATGGTATATTATCAATTCAGTCAGTATGTTTTTTATTCAGAAAATTAACAATTTAACACAGGGTCTTTCTGGACACAGACAAGGCAAGGTTCAACTGCCTAACAAAACCAAAATATATAAATATGTAAATAAATATAAATATAAATATATACACGCATTATTTATAAAATATTACATAATTATGGGGGGCAGCACCAGAAAGGGGTCCAACCCTATGGTATTCTAACCGGTCTGAACCGTGTATCAACTAAATAAATAACTTTAATACGGTCAGTACAATTATACAAGTAGCTACCTTCATAAGCTATTTCTACATAGCCAACCGTAGCATTAACATCTGTTTCATTACCAGTCTATTAGAAATGTTGCATTGAGTTCAACATCAAACTTAGTTCCTTCACTCACCAAGACTCAAGCGATGGAAAGCAACGCTAATGTTAAGTCTTAATTTCCAATGTTCTATTTCTATCATTTAATTTCTTTGACATTATTGACAAGAGGTTAGAATATGCCCTCTGGGCAGCTACTCTCATCCTCCCATGTTTGACTGAGGGCAGACTGGACGCTGCAGTGGCGGTGACATCTTGAGGTTTAAAGTGGTATTACAAGACGATACCGGCTGGTGCTAGCTGGGCTAGCTGCTAACTTAAGTAAATATCTCTGCAACACACGTCTTTGACGTAACCTGAAAAAGGTTATTTCTTCAAATTCTGTTGATATTATAGTTCATTTTTGAAAGTTTTAAACTTATAATCTTACACGTTCGTTTAAATGTTAAATTATACTATTAAATCAAAATAGAATTATAGTCTCAACATTGAATATAACAAACATATACAATAAAGGCTCAAACATATACTATAAATGACACACTAACGACACATTTTGTGTGTCATGTCATACCACTGATTCAATACCATCGGCTTCACTTTCATATTCTGAGTTCATGTCCTGCTTCCTCGTGACCCCAGGTGGCATCGGGGGGCTCGGGCCAGAGGGCTGGTCTGCTGGGGGGTGATGCCATCGTGGAGGTGGATGGGCAGAATGTGGAGGACATGTCTTTGGAGGAGGTGGGGACATTGATCAAGGGTGGCTTGACACCGCTCAAACTCCTGGTGGTGGAGAGGACAGAAGGTGGCCAGCTGGGGAGGAACGGACCCCCAGAGACACAGGTTAGGAATATGTACACACACATACACACACACCCACACATAAACACTAAAAGACTATGCTTTGGCTGTGGGGTTCTCCTTGTGGGCCCTGTTGAAAACGCTGCAGATTCCTGACACTGTAGTAACTTTTGTGTTACAATAGTCCTTGCTTCCTCTCTTTCCGTCTGGCCTCTAAAAGTCAGACGGAAGTGCATGCTACTACCCATATTGTGTGTAGATGTATTTTCTGTAGGCTTTTATTCATTATTTAAAAATTGTTTTCTACTACTTTCTGGGACTTTCTGCTGTGACAACAACGTTTCCCGTCGGGGATTGATAAAGTACCATCTTATGTTATTTATCTTTGGTCCTTGTTGTTACGGTCGAATGGATATTTAAATGAACGTCTTCTGAGATTCCTTTGTGTTCTCATCTATTTTGTATTTTCTTCTGGTTTAATTCTGCTGTTTAGGGGTTTTACATGAATCTCTGTGTATTTTACAGACTGTCATTTTAATAGTCATCTTCTGCATTGTAGGTGTCCGTGAAGACAAGCAATGCTATTTTGTGAGGAAAACATGACATGACCCCCAACGATCATCCAATCCATCCCAACAACAGAACATAAACGCATTCAAAACCTAGACTTTCTGTCTTTTGAAAATGATATGTTGGTCATGTGATGATGATGATGATGATGTTGATTTGAGGTCATGATCAGACTCAGAGGGACTGTGCAAATTATTTAAAGATGGATGTATTTCAATTTTTAAGACTGATTTTCTGTTTAAAGTTTTGTCCTATAAAACAGGATATATACATTTCATGCTGTATTATTGTATATTGTATATTATGATAATATTATTTCATTAAATGCACTATCAAATGTAGCAGAGGCAAACTTTAACCACACAAAAACATTGCCTAAACTTCACTCACAAACCTGCCTTTTTCCAATTATATGGTCCCTTTCTAATACTTAACCTAAACCTAAAATTTGGTTAAAGCATATACTGAACCCACACTCACAGGCATAGAAACCTCTAATATTGTGCGACACAATTAAAATGTGAAAGAGGCTTTCGTCTGCCATCCAAGCTGGCTGTAATGACCTAATTTATTTTTTTGAAGCCGTCCCAGTGGCTAGTTTTTCATTTAGTTTGTCAGGCCTATTTACTTAGTAACTTTAAGAACATGTCATTGTGTCACCTGTTGTCCTTTGTATTCTACATGTTTTTGTAATAGATTGTGTTCAATTTATGTAGTTGATGGTTAAATACTGTTATTGTATGTGTATTCCGAACTGAAACAATTTTTTTAGCCAGTATTATAATGTCTACACTCTAGCTTCTCATTAATATAAGGGAAAATCCTTGTAATGTTGTTGTGCATTGCAAATTAAAGATTATTTTCATGAAAAAATGTATTTTATTTCTCAGTGTTTTCATTTGTTTGTGCCCAAGATGTTTAACATCTGCAAAATGTATTTAATTCCATTCTCCCGACACTTGTTCTCAATCTTTGCCTCATGACAAAAGCATATTAATTTGCAGTCCCTTTGAGAAAATATAGGACATATATTAAACTGATAACTCCAAATAATAAACTCCAAATGTGACTTTTCTCTCAGGCATGGATGAAAGGCATCCTTGCATCTTGAATATAAACAGGTAAAGAAGTTCTCTGGATCTACAAGCAAACATGCAGGAACAATGTTGGAGTCCAAAAAAGGTCATTTTCTGAACAGATATACATTAAAGAATACATTACCTAACATAAAAAAAAGTGACTGAAAATGGGTATCATTGTCTTAAGTCAGATTGAAACCAACTGAACAACTGTAAATCTGATCCTGGTCATTGTATTGTATATCCACCACACATGTAATGGAAGTACAAAACATACAAAAAGTACAGCACGCAAGGATATGGTCTTACAGCTTTTTAAACCGTCTTGACTGTCTTGCCAGTGATCACAGCATGGTTCTGTTTACTCAAAGGAGCAGAAATTGATAAATACATTATCATTGTTAATAGCTTTACTGGTTGACAAGCATTGCACTGGAAGAACCTGAAACAAGCATTAAACATAGATAACAATAAGTAAAAAATAATAAATATACAGTGAATACATCAAACAGACAAATTAACAAAAACAGTCAATTCACAGTCACATTCATGGACGAGGAGTCATCATCATCATCATCTTCCGCTTATCCGGGGTCGGGTCGCGGGGGCAGCAGCTCTAGCAGGGGACCCCAGACTTCCCTTTCCCGGGCCACATTGACCAGCTCTGACGGGGGGATCCCGAGGCGTTCCCAGGCCAGTGTTGAGATATAATCTCTCCACCTAATCCTGGGTCTTCCCCGAGGCCTCCTCCCCACTGGACGTGCCTGAAACACCTCCCAAGGCGCCCAGGGGGCATCCTTACCAGATGCCCAAACCACCTCAACTGACTCCTTTCTACGCGAAGGAGCAGCGGCTCTACTCCGAGTTCCTCACGGATGGCTGACCTTCTCACCCTATCTCTAAGGGAGACCCCCGCCACCCTCCTGAGAAAACCCATTTCAGCCGCTTGTATACGCGATCTCATTCTTTCGGTCATCACCCATCCTTCATGACCATAGGTGAGGGTAGGAACGAAGATTGACCGGTAGATCGAGA
>OOFG01072216.1:0-12517 GCA_900323295.1 Molva molva
TAGGTTAAACATTGGGTGTTCAGTTCATTAGTTCATTCTGGATCATTAAACAAAGGCCAGGCAGTACTCAGCCTATGCTGTGGTGTTTGGATAAGCCATCAGAAGGGCTGGCGATGACAGCTCGTCCATCACTGGGAAGTGTCAACGGGAGGTCGGCGTTCCACACTCGCTAGCTGTGCGGGTGATGTCATGGTTTAGGTTGCATGTGGTGCTTACAGTGAGTCCCCACTCACTCTCGATGCACTGCATTGCACATACACCCTTAGGGTTGTGCAGGTTAATATAGGATTTATGTGGCGCGTGTGCACACAGTAACAATGAACAGTGAAGAAATGAAACGCAGGAGGTTTTATGGCGTAATGGATTAAATACATGTAAGCCTATAAGTTCTCTTTTGTACTTTGGTAATGTTCCTCTTTGCCGAGAGCATCGGCCTATTGGGGCCTATTGACCCCACTGGCCTAACAACAACCTCTAACGGAGGTGGCAGCCTCTTGTGGAATGAACAGAGAAGTGGCAGAGTGTTTATTGGCAGAGTGTGTGATTACTAGAAGTGGATGGGGAAGATCCCTGAGCGACAATCTGTTTAGAGAACCAGACACCAGAGTTTACAGCCTTTACTTCCCCCAAAAGGGGCTGTTAAAATTCCATTGACCACCTGAAGAAACACACTCACTCACGCACGCACACTAAATCAGCCCCTTAACTAATACCAACATAAACTGAGAAGATTGAACTGCAACCAAAACTGAATATCTTACATTTTAAACTTTCAATTCACATATTCCTTCCATTGCTTCCTTATTGTGTTGTTTCCCACACAAACAGACAAATATAAAAACGCACACACTTCATTCATCCAGTTGTATTTTTGTGAGAGACTAGCCACACAATGCCTGTCAGATGTGGTTAAGTGTGTTTGTGTGTGTTTGTGTTTGTGTGTGTGGTAGTGTGTGTGGGCGCGCATGTGTGTGTGTGTGTGTGCATTTCTGTGTGTGTGTGTGTGTGCGCGCGCGCGCATATATGTGTGCGCCTGTGTACATGAGCACGTGTTTATCTGTGTGGGGCGTATTTGTGTGGCAGGCAAATGGCAGGGTTAGGGTCAGGATGTGACGGTATGGCAAACTGACACCGGGGTTCAAACCAGCTTCAAACCATCAGCTGTTCTCTATTCCCCAACAACACAAGACCTGCCCTGCAACAACTACACATTGAACCCTATGTTGCAGCTTACATTGTCAGTCAATAAATAGAATGGACTGAATAAAACGGTCATGATAAGAATCAAACTTCACAGCTTGGAACCACAAAAGACACAATAGAAGAAAAAGACTATGACTATAAAAACAAAATAAACTATAAACAACACTTCTCAAACTACAAGCCTCCCTTCCTCTCCTCCCCAGCTGTAGAGTTCACAGACAGCCTTGTATTATTACTGTGGTTGCTTCCTTCAATTAGAGCGACAAGGCCCTGGTAAGTAAGGCACTACGTTCCCTCCCTGCCTCCCTTGTGATGTGGTGCGGCTTCGCTCCTCTGATCACAACCACCGTAAACATGTCATGATGGCCTGCTTTACTGCACACAACAAGGCCTTTAGCTGCTCTCTCTCTCTCTCCTACTCTCTCTCTCTCTCTCTCTCTCTCTCTCTCTCTCTTTCACACTCTCGTTCCCTCTCTTCACTGCTTTGCTATTTGTCTTCTGTATCGCTGTTGGCAGGAACACATGTGTTGTTCTGTCCTGAATCCCCAAAAAGACACAGAGAAATAGGCTGGGGAAATCATTCAGCTGTGTTTCTTTCCTCCACTAGATTGGGTCCCACCTCCAGTTAAAATACAGCTTCAGTACCAAACAGATGTCACATTGTCCTACAGGCCAACACATTGTCATTGCAGTCCTCCCACGGACAAACTACTGTAATAGATACAGCCTTCCGGTATCTGTGCGTCTGTGGTATTAATTTCTTACTAAGAGATTAATTGATCATTTCATCACCATTTCCTCTCGAATAGCCTAAGGGCCTTCTGTGTGTTTACATGTTTGTGTGTTCTTGTTGTTGCGGGGGGAACAGCAATTAACAACAGCTTCTCCCAGTAATTTTGGGAAAACACGTACTGAGATTTAGTTTATTGACATTCATTTCTTTCTAAATTGACTTTTCTCCATTCCGGTCTATTCCGGATTATCGGCTTGCTGTCATCAGGGTGTAGGTAGCTTTAAAAGTTTCACGGGGTTAACTTCAAAACATGCTGCTGTCAGCTGTGTCTGAATCTGCTGATGCATCCAGGACTTCCACTCTCTACACTTGCGCTTTAATCAATTTAACTGTCAAATATGGGAGAAAAAAAACCATAGGAGAAAACACACAATGCCTGAAAGCATCCAAATTGAACTCTTTGCTATACACTTACAATCTCAAAGTAGTTTTTCAGGGATGGGCCATAAATCAATCTTTTCTCTTGTCTTTATTTATTTTTCACAGACTTAGACCCAAAAATGCTTTCATGTGTATATCTTGTTGTGCTCTCCTCCCCCTGGGGTCTGGAGGCCTGTGGGATCAGTGCCGGCACACTGCATTTGAATTGCAGATTACTGCAGTTGGAGACGCTGACTTGGGGCCCGACACACTCAGTTTTTTTGCCAAATAGAAGCATAAGCAAATTCTCGGGTCTAGGGACTTGACATCACATCACAGCGATTCATTAAGCAGATCTTAAGCCCTTAAAAATCCCAGACGGGGTGGGACTTACTATTTTGCATCACTGACAAATGTATGCAAAAGTCTCTCTAGGCTAATATAAGATGTGTTCGATTTAGGCTTGAAGTTCTGTCTACTGTTCAGTCTTTTATGTTGTGGTTGTCATTAAGCACAGATTGGGGAAGAAAAAGTGCAATTTAAATGAAAGGCTGACATACATTGACGGTATTCTCATCTCCTTGCACATGATGCAAATCAAGCTTTCCAATGTTAACAGCTTGGCTCAATCGTATCTGATGGGACGCACCCGGTATTGGTATTGCCCCTCGCAGAAGCATCGTCCACACATCTGATACTTTGCTTAATCTCAGCGCCAGCTCACATTTTTTGGCTTTAACTCAATTTCCTCCCCCGCTTGCAAGAAAAAAGCCTTAAGCTGGAGATTGATTTTGGAAGCGGAGCAGAACTCAATCTTCTAGCGTGTATCCTAGCGTCGCCTTTAGCAACCGGATCCCACCCTAGTTCTCCCGAGTTATCCGGTGTCACTGTACTGCTAGCGGTTATGATGGCCACAGCACAGAAGACAGATTAATTTATAGCCTCCAACTTTAAATTTTTGAGACGTACTTTCAGCTTACAAACCACGGGTCTTATTACAATGCTTCACTTACGAACCTTCAGGGGGTTGTTTCAAGGTTGTTGAAGTAGTGGTATCTATTTTCATGATAATAAAAAAATCGGAATGTATATTCAATTGTGAATGTTGTGTGTTGTGTCTTGGCCAGGTCGCAGGAGAACAGAAGTACCACCCAGAATGCTTCACTTGTCTGAACTGCAAGGCCTTCATCGGCGACGGGGACACGTACGCTCTGGTGGAGCGGTCCAAGCTCTACTGGTAAGCCTAGACCATGACCACCCCCGCGTGTGAGGTCACAACATGTGCTTCCTACTGTGAACTCCGTTTGAACGTATGACTTGGATTATACAAATCAGTTTACTTCTATGTAGTGTGGCAATCCCAAGGGCTATTTTCAGTAGCCATGTTATTACGAGTTATTACGGTTCAGTATCAATGATGACCGGTGTACATGAAAAGGGAAGGGGCTGAGCAATGGAGAGGGGAAGGCCATATTCACAATTTGCATATTCACAGATCCTTGCATTCACTGTAAAAACAAAAGAATAGTGCGGCCAATCCAATTATAGTAGTGGCACACTTTGATATTAAATTCTAGATTCTTTAAATCTAGCGAATTTCAGATGTATTCTATACAGAATCATTTATATATATAATTATATAGATATATATATATATATATATATGTATAAAATAGATGGGCTCACGACCATCATTTCCACAATGTAGTGTTTCCAGGAGACTGTTGCACACACAGTGAGTTGAGGACTCATTGCATTAAGGTCTTGTTGTGTGTCTGTGTTGCCTGGTCATCTCAAGCCACTTTGCCTCAGATTGAAATGCAACGGCTACATTGTGAAATGTTCTGTTGCTGAGTCATACTTACAAAAGCTGCAGAATACACATAGAGCCTGCTTTGTCCTCTCAATGCTCCGAGTGGAAGTGGGCAAACGGCGATTGACTAACAATTGTCAGTCTTTATTTACTGAGAGAATTTAAAAAACAACACATTTGTTTTGTCTAACTTTTCCATTTCTGACAAATATTGTCAAATATCATTTCATTTCGTGTCGGTCAAGGTCTACTTCTCCCTCAGAATACAATTCTGATGAAGGCACAAGAATGACAAGGATAAGTTATTTGTGCACCATTGACATTTTAAATGACTTCTTCCCTTGTCTCCATGGTCCCTTCACCCTTCTTTTTTTCTTTCATTCCTCCCTCTCTCATTCTCTGCTATGGGCATTGTTCTTCCTCTTCTCACGTTCTTTGCTCCCTTCTCTGTCTCTGTCTCTGTCTCTGTCTCTGTCTCTGTCTCTGTCTCTGTCTCTCTCTCTGTCTCTCTCCCTCTGTGTCTCCGTAGCGGTCCTTGTTACTACCAGAGTATCGTGACTCCGGTGTCTTTGCCGGCCTCTCCGTGCTCGCGGCTCCCTCACACGGTCACCCTGGTGTCCATCCCCGCCTCCACCCAGGGGACCAATGGCCACAGGGGGCGGGGCTTCTCTGTGGCCATCGACCGGCCAATCAGCCCCACGTGCGAATACAGCCCCGAGCACGGGCCCACTGTCCGCGTCTCCCAGTAAGTCTGTGCGTGTGCGTGTGTGTGCGTGCATGTGTGATAACAGTTGAGGTGAAAGTGAAGAATACGATGACTAGCAGAGGTCAGCGAGGGAGCAGTGACAGGATGAGTCAGAATTATAAAAACGATTAGAATCGACAGGCGGTGGAATGATGTGAATGATTTGGATCTATTGGCACAACGGAAAGACTCGTGAAGAGTGATGGGAGCTGAGAAGATGTTAAGTCTTTATTATTCAGACTCAGTGGGAATCACATTACATCATCCTCCCATTCACTATCGTTATCTCTCTCTCTCTCTCTCTCTCTCTCTCTCTCTCTCTCTCTCTCTCTCACTCCGTCCCTCTGTCTCTCGTCCAGAGTGGATGCTGACTGCATCAGCCCGGATGTGAAGAACTCCATCCATGTGGGAGATAAGATCCTGGAGATCAACGGGACACCCATCCACAATGTTCCTCTGGATGAGGTACGGGCTATGAGGTCACTTTGAAACTGTCAGAAATCTCTTTCAAACAGTTGATTCATATTTGAATATAACAACTGTTAGGTTAAAAATCTTCATGAAGCATCGGCAGCTTCGTACATTAATAATAATAATTAACAGTTTCTAACGGTATTCTTTAAATCGGTTGATACTAATTAACTAAATTAACATATGTGGAACATAAGCATACTAGCTGAGCAATGGCTGAATAGTAGCCTCTTCTTATCTATAGCATGAAATATACCATACGAAGTGTACGTTCATCCATCGATGGACAGCGTTTCTCTTTTGTTGCGCGAGTCACCTCAACAGATCCCCTCCCGCTAATTCATCCTAGAGAGCCGATCGATCTTAACTTAACTTAACTCAGTTTCCAGCTATTGGGTTAAACGTCCACCTGGCCACAGCAGCCCTCGCCTCTGGGATATACGAGCCTATTCATTGAGCCTAATGCTGCCCAAGTCTGATCCATTAAGGCGATGAAACCTTTTTAAAAGCTCCATTCACATAAGCACTCTCCTCCGCCCCGTCAGATTGACCTGCTGATCCAGGAGACGAGTCGCCTGCTGCAGCTCACCCTGGAGCGGGACCCCCACAGCCCCGGCCAGGGCCCGGGTTCTCCCCCCGACGAGGACTGGGCTCCGGGTCCCCAGGGCCCCGGTCCCATGCCGCCCGTCACCGAGGCCCCCCACCCTGACGTCAGCCAGCTGCGCTCTCGCATCATCACGTAAGAGGAACACACTTAGGGTCTGAGTTGGATTCAACAGGGGGTTTGTGTTTGGGAGAGAATTACGATACATTAATAAGAAAGGGATTAGACATGTACAGAGTGAGAGTCATATGTTGGTTTTGCCTTTACTAGAAGTTTTTGCAAAGCTAGACATAGCAGCCTAACACATGCAAGTTTATCCGAATACTTGATGATTTATTTGTCAAATAATATTTTTGTGACTCTTAAACATTATTTTGAATTTCAGTCAAACACCTATTCACTTCTTTGCACTGCTCTTGCAATTTTTCACTTCCTCTATACATTTCTCTCTTCCCATCTCATACTCACGTTCTGATGTTTCTCTCCTCTCCCTCTCTGTCCCCCAGGCGGAGCTTAAGCACAGACAAGTCTCCGGGCTCCAGCCAGGCCGACTCCCCCTCCTCCCAGAGGAAGGACATCAACCGGTCCGAGTCGCTGCGCCTCGTCTCCAGCCGCATGCACCGCATCTTCCGTCCCTCCGACCTCATCCACGGGGAGGTGCTGGGGAAGGGCTGCTTCGGACAGGCCATCAAGGTAAGGGTCTACACCCCCCCTCCCCTCCCCCATGTTGGTCCAATGTTGTGTTGGGGAGTGTGGATGGATGGAAGGATGTACCATCTTTATTATTTTCTAGGGGGTCCGAGGAAAAACACGAAAGAAAATAATAAAAATAAAAACACAAAGACATCAACTCATCCACAAGTCCACACTGCCCCCTCACACTTTCCATTCCTCTATCCAACCTCCATTTGTAACGCACAATGCCATATGGAGCAGGGCCAACGGATGGCCGCAGATACTGTGTTATTCGGTTACATCCCGTGGTGCTTTGTGGAATTAGCCAGTGTAGTCTGAAGGTGGAGTGGATGGCTGCATGTCACTGGGCGTCAGTCATGAGATCATATCTATGATGGCCACTAGGTGGAGGCATTGCAATAGTTTCGACAAGGCACGAAAAAGGGAGAAGGGGAGGATAGAAATGAATTTACATTAAGTGTAATTTACGCTTGTAAAAAATAGAATTAATACATGAATATGTAATATGCTTCATAAAACATGCAACAGGAATATTATCAGGTTGAATATGTAGAAGATAGTGAAGCTGGAGAGAGTAAATGGATGAACGTCAAATCAGTGCATAAGACAACTGTATTATTAACACATCGGCCTTTCCTACAGGTGACCCACAGAGAGACGGGGGAGGTGATGGTGATGAAAGAATTGATCCGCTTTGACGACGAGACTCAAAGGACATTCCTGAAGGAGGTGAGTTAATACTGACTAGAGATTGCATTCGTCCTTCATAAAGGTTTATTATGACGCAAATAAGACAGTACAACCTCATTCCCATGAAGAGAATGAGTGTCCCCTCCTTAACGAAGCCCTTCAGCCGAAGGGGCTGGTCAGATGTGTGTGTATGTGCGTGGGAGCGTGTGCGTGCACTGCTTATGGTGTTCTGTGAGTGTGTACATGCTCAAGTGTTGTGTGTATGCGGGTGCGTCTATGTGTTGTGTGTATGCGTGTGAGACGGTATGAGTGGAATCTGACATCTGAACAGGTCAAAAGGGGAGTAGAAGATGGCCTGCTTCCTCCTCCGCAGTCTTCAGGGCCGTTTATCAAGTGTCAGCATAACCATCTAAATTCCCCGCTTTTTCATCCAGAACCTCCCAGCAGCAGCAGCCCCTCCACACCCTTAAAGCAATCACTTCCACTTCCTCCCCTGCTCTCAGTCATGTACATTGCCCACCGTTCAGCCCTGAACTTTAATAACAGCCCATTTGAATGGCAGAAGAATACTCAGTAACATTGACATAAGTGTCTTCATCTATATCGTTTTCACTATTAGGAATTGGTATTAGTTACTATTAGTATTTGTTTTATTATAGGGAAGCTGGTAACTGAATTCCAACAACACACTGTGTTGAATAAAAGAGATGGATTATCCTAGGAACATCTAGTGACTAACAAGGTGCAGTCATTCTCAGAAACTGTTACAAGTCGGCTTCTTATCAGCATACTCTTAGTAAAATGTGTGAAATGGTGAAAAACTGTGACGTTGAAGATAACTTATTGTTGTGTTGTTTGATAAAATAAACATGTTTATACATACTAATATTTGAACATAAGTCACTTAGATTACTTTGTATCCACCGAGCACACCCTCAGGGTGGGGTCCCTGACTGGGTCGTGTGTAAAACAGCCGTGTTGTCCTTCTGTTGTTTAGGTGAAGGTGATGCGCTGCCTGGAGCACCCCAATGTGCTCAAGTTCATCGGGGTGCTCTATAAGGACAAGAGACTCAACTTCATCGCTGAGTACATCAAGGGAGGCACGCTGAGGGAGCTCATCATGGAGATGGTGAGGGGGGGCAGGGCTTCTCCGTCTGCTGTGTGTGGGCGTGTGTGCGTGTGTGTGTGTGTGCGTGTGTGTTGTTAAAACGTGTGAAGTGAAGCATGGCTGCAGACAGTACCTCAGCTTCTGTCTGTATGGAGGGATTAGCTAGTATGAATAGATATTACTCGACAGATTTAGAATGTATCGGTAATACCAAGGGGTTTATATTTGTATATTTATATTGATATATTTGTATATGTCTGATCTTCTGTGCCCACAGGACAGTAACTTTCCGTGGAACCAGCGGGTCAGCTTTGCCAAGGACATAGCCGCTGGCATGGTGAGTTCAGGGGGAAGCAGCATCAAGCACCTCGCTTGGCTCTGAGACATTGATTTAGCTTCTGATATGTATTCTGATGGCAGCCATAACATCTTGGAAAAGATATAATGGAACAATGCGTTTAAACGAATGGATTACTTTTCACGGATGAAAGAAATTAAAGAAAGAAACGAAAGAAAGCTGCAGTGCAGCAAAATAACAACGCTGTCTTTATAGCCATTGCCCTCTATTGGCCATTTCCTTGAACTACAACACTGCCTATGACTTGCCAATGCCATCTGCAGTAGATTTCAACCCACTATGAAAATGACTGCATGATTTAATTTAAACTGTTAGTTATGAAGTTAAAGATTATTGCCATGCTTCAGTTAAAGCACAATGATGAATGTGATGCGTGTCATAGGTTGACCGCAGTTTCAAGGGCTTCCGTTGCGAGGGCTTCTGCTGTAAGGGCTGTAACATTGACCGGTGGTTCCGCACGAGTTCCGGATTTGCATTTAAATCTTCTTTCTTCTTTTTTCTCCCTCTTTTTATTCAGTCATATCTGCATTCCATGAACATAATCCACCGAGACCTCAACTCACACAATTGTCTTGTGCGAGAGGTAAGTTCTCTCTAAAAGGTGTTTGTGTGTGTGTGTGTGTGTCTCAGACTCTATTAGAACAACATTTTTGTGTGTGTGTGTGCGCACGCGCACATGTGTGTGTGTGTGTGTGTGTGTGTGTGTGTGTGTGTGTGTGTGTGCATGTGCGTGCGTGCCCATGTGTGTGACTTTACTAGAGAAACATGTGCGTGCTCACATGTATGTGTGACTACTAGAGAAACGTGCACGTGTTTTTGTGTGTGTGTGTGTGGGACTGTACTGGAGAAATGTGTGCGTTTGTGTGTGTGTGTGTGGTGTGTGCATGACTTTACTAGAGAAACAAGGATTACAGTTGCTCCTGTAGAAGCTTAGTTTAGGCATGTAGCCACAGTTCCTCTGAGCGGATCACATGTATGTGTGTGTACCTGGATGTGTTGCCCGTCCATGGTGTTTTTGTATGGATTAATACAATGTGCATGTCAGGACAACAATGGTGAGGTTTTCTCACTGATGACATTGCTTTGACAACTCTGCAAGCGGGGAAATTCTTGTCCATACAAACACACAGAAGGGCTTTGTTAGCGACAAGTATGGCAAGTTAATCCCCCTTAAAATGTGGGTGCGCGTGCGCATGTGCACACACACTCACTCACACACACACACACACACTCATTCACTACTGGCCCTGGGCTATGTCTTCCTAAAGCACCCCCTTCCTGAGGTTGAGGGTTAAACAAAGAGAAAGCCATACATATTGTGAACAAGATCTCTAGATGACTGGGCACCTTACTACACTGTTTTGTAAATACAGGCTACGGCCAATGCTTTTTTTTCATTAAACTTCAAGGTGAAGCCGTTTTAGGGGAAAGAGTAACAGGCCTGAGCTAAAACACTACAGCACTGTTGCCATGTCAAGCAGCATCACATTCCTGTCTCCATTGCTCTGCCTCAAACTTTTCTTGTTTTATACTCTGATTTACTTTTTATTTAGTTAAAGAGCAACGTGCAGGTACATTTGTTTGTACGTACTCCTTGTACATTGTGTGCTCGTAGAAAGAAGAAAGAAGCAGACTAATGTAGTTATATGGGGCGTGGCGCGCGTTGTGTGATTAGATCATACGGGGAAAACCTACTTAGGCACGCTGAAACATAGCAGCACCAAGTTGTGGATCAGCTGTAAAGATGTCCTTCTGCACGAGGTTGTCCAGCAGCATGCTGCCAGTGGTGCTGGTGTGTCACGTGCCCTTTGGGTTCAATTAAGGATTTCAGGGCGTGTGAATGTTGCGTTACTAAAATTAGTCAAGCTGTAATTCTAAGCTGCACAACATGAATATAGTATTTACATTGATTACCTTTGTTCTTTCACAACATGAATATAGTCTTACATGGATTTCCTTCATACTTTAACAACATGACTATAGTCTTTACATTGATATCCTTCATACTTTCACGACATGAAAATAGTCTAACATTAATTTCCTTCATACTTTACCCACACGTTCATTAATTCGGGGTGCCAACCTGCCAGTCGCTCTTAAACAGACCGTCTTCGTGTTCTACATTGAATTCAGATACACGTCAATATGAGAGGGTCGATTTTGGCGTCTTGCTCAAGGATGACCACAGGTAGACTGCCGACATAGGGGATCAAACTCGGTACCCTTTGGACTGGGAGCGGGATACCCTAACCATGACATTATCCCTCACCCTATTGACGCCTCCATCATGGCTCCAGCGTGTCTCTCTCTCTCTGAAGACTGACAGTGTCTCTCTCCCGCCGCTGTGCAGGACAACACAGTGGTGGTGGCAGACTTCGGCCTGGCCAGACTCATGGTGGAGGATAAGCACCAGGACAAGCTGCTGCAGGCCGGCCTGAAGAAGCAGGACCGCAGGAAGAGGTACACCGTGGTGGGCAACCCCTACTGGATGGCCCCTGAGATGATCCACGGTACGTTTTCGTCTAGTCTTCTCGTGTGATGAACATTTATATGTATTTTTGATATGATTAACAAGCCGGTAGAGGCTTTCATTATTTGTTGAAGTTTGTCTAATGGAGCAGGTAAAGCCAAGATTGGACAACATTTCAGCTATATGACATCATAAATGAAAGCCAAAATGTCGATAGTATATTAATATATTGCCCAGCCCTGCATTTACCAGGGAGCTGTCTAGTCTGCAGAATATACATCACACAGAAAAGAGAACTGTAGAGAATATAGCCACCGGAGCTCTGGCAGCAGTACTGCACCTCCCCCTGAGGGAAACTCTGACAGGAGCTGCCAGCTATATTATCACACCTCTTGAAACATCCATCCATACATTTACCATGACCTCTATTTTAGGAGCTAAACGCTAAATTCAACAGCAGACTTACATGATCCTTTTTTCTCTTTTCCTCTCCCAGGGAAAAGCTACGACGAGAGAGTGGATATATTCTCGTTTGGCATCATGCTCTGCGAGGTGAGTCGTCCTCCAGTGCTCTAAAGGTCGACTCAAACTCTCCTAATGCCCTGTCTCCTACTCTCCTACTGTCTCCTACTCTCCTACTGTCTCCTACTCTCCTACTGTCTCCTACTGTCTCCTGCTCTCCTACTGTCTCCTACTGTCTCCTGCTCTCCTACTGCCCTACTGTCTCCTACTCTCCTACTGTCTCCTACTCTCCTACTGTCTCCTACTGTCTCCTGCTCTCCTACTGTCTCCTACTGTCTCCTGCTCTCCTACTGCCCTACTGTCTCCTACTCTCCTACTGTCTCCTACTCTCCTACTGTCTGTTACTCTCCTACTGTCTCCTACTGTCTGTTACTCTCCTACTGTCTCCTACTGTCTCCTACTCTCCTACTGTCCTACTGTCTCCTGCTCTCCTACTGTCTCTTACTCTCCTACTGTCTCCTTCTCTCCTACTGTCTCCTACTGTCTCCTACTCTCCTACTGTCTCCTACTCTCCTACTGCCCTACTGTCTCCTGCTCTCCTACTGTCTCTTACT
Source organism: Molva molva (assembly GCA_900323295.1). Taxonomy (NCBI): domain Eukaryota; kingdom Metazoa; phylum Chordata; class Actinopteri; order Gadiformes; family Lotidae; genus Molva; species Molva molva. The sequence continues at coordinate 12,388 of OOFG01072216.1, forward strand.
CTCCTACTGTCTCTTACTCTCCTACTGTCTCCTACTGTCTCTTACTCTCCTACTGTCTCCTACTGTCTCCTACTCTCCTACTGCCCTACTGTCTCCTACTCTCCTACTGTCTCCTACTGTCTCCTACTCT
>OOFG01072220.1:0-16607 GCA_900323295.1 Molva molva
TTTGCTTGTGTGTGAGTGTGTGTGGGGGCGGGGGGGGTGGGGGTGGTGTGCGTGTGTGTGAGTGTGTGTGTGGGTGACGGGTGTAGGTGTGTGTATCTGCATGTGTGTGCGTGAGTGTGTGTCAGTGCATTTGTGTGCCTGATGTTAACGTTGTTACACCCAACAACCCTGCATGTGTCTACGAGTGTGTGAAGATGTATTACATGTGTGCTTGTGTGTGAGTGTGTGTGTGGGTGACGGGTGTAGGTGTGTGTATCTGCATGTGTGTGCGTGAGTGTGTGTCAGTGCATTTGTGTGCCTGATGTTAACGTTGTTACACCCAACAACCCTGCATGTGTCTACGAGTGTGTGAAGATGTATTACATGTGTGCTTGTGTGTCTAGGAGTGTGTGAATATATAGGTGCTGACAGAATAGCCCTCTTTAATCAAGGGGTGATGATAAACAATTTTAAATTAAACTTTTTGTTTAAATTAACATCATCAAGAGTCCCCAGCCTTTAAGGCATTACTTTTTTTCCCCGTTTTATATGTGATTAGACAGAGGTGGTGAGATAGAGATCCAGAGAGAGAGAGAGAGAGACGTAGAGAGAGACCAGAGCAGAGAGACGGAGACAGAGAGAAAGACAGAAACAGACTATTTTATAAGCAGATATTGGAATTGTATATCTCAACTGATGATCTTCATATGGAAAGTGGGCATTTATTTCCAGGACCATGTCAAAACACGGTCTTGGAAACCTGAAAGATTTGATGCTCATAATGTGTGTGGAAAAACTTAAGTTAAAAAAGAGTCCGCCTTTACAACCCAGACCAAGTTCCACACACACTCCACTCTCCATGTGTGTATCTGGCATCAGAAACAGAAATACCTTTCCCCCGTTGTATATTCTAATGCTTTCCAGGTTCATTTTTTTACAGAATCTTTCGACTGGGCCTTTGGGAGCCTAGGGGGCGGCCGACGCAAACAAAACCAACCGCTTACTTGTGCACGTGTTCCTGTCTGGCGAGCGTGTGCCGTAGTAGCCCGGCGGGCAGGAGGTCATACACACGCCGATCTGCTTCATCCCCATCCTCTCCAGGTGCATGAAGAGGCGAGGCTTGCAGGAGAGGCAGCCATTGTAGTCGGAGCAGGTCAGACAGCCCCCCTGCTGGCACCCCAGAGTCACAGCAGAGCTCTCTGTCGGGAGAGACACAAAGAGCATTATGGGTAATCAAAAGATGAAGAAATGTCAAATGCCTCAATAATATAATAGTGAAGAAAACATTTTGCATAAAAATGTGCCCTCCAGTGAAATATGGAAAAATGAATATTGGGCTTTCTTTCTTCAATCAAGTATAACTTGATTATGGGACTAGGGAATGGTTTGAATAGCAAGCACACAACTGAAGTCATACAAACAAAGAGGGCGGCCCATATGAAATGGGTGATGTGCCATCCCATGGTTTGTACATCATTAGGCTCTTCGTTTGGTGGGTGCTGAGATATTGCCGTTTAAGACAGGTTCATTTTAGTTACTCTGTACCTTAATAATAATATGCTATGCTATTGTTATATTATAATACATATATTTTATAATATTGAATAAAGGTCTGCATCCAAAACTGTCGTTTCAAACCAAAGTTAAATTGATTGCACTGCATTCGTTATGAAAAGTATCAAATTACGTGCATTCATTTGATATTATACATAAGTGCCCTGTTAGGGTGAGGGAGATTTACATCTAACATGACTCCAGATGTTTCAGTTAAACTTTATATCCTTAAGACCTTATCAGAACTAGCCCATTCCTATATTTTTCTATTCATTTTTGGGAGAATAATGCACATTTAACTTCAATATATATTAAATAAATAAAGACAGAAATACAGTCTCTTTCCATTACAATCGTGGCTAGAAGTGCTAACGATACATCAACTTTAAGTGTTTCATATGCAGAGGTAAAACAATGATAAACACAATAATGATTAATAATGGAATATAAGCACCCCTCTCACCAGTTGCCCTCACAAAGTAAATCAAAGTGGTTATTCAAACATGCTGAATGAACTTAAGGGTTAAGCCTTAACCCACTTGCAGGGATAGTTATAGCCCAAATAAATACGGCTTATTGGCTGTGTAAACAGCTACAGGAGCAACACCATACAATAGTGGACGGTCTACAAATACATGGTTTGGATACGGTGTCGTATATGAAGATTGACCATGTTGGTGGTCATGCTGTATTATTGCTGTTGTCAAATGTGCATACTTCTGGTTTGAGTACCTGGAAAGAACAGCAGAACAGGCACCAACTGTAAAACACCATGGATGCAATATATTTTCCTAAATTACCATCGCTAAGATGATATATGGATACTTTGGTCACGGTCATCATCTTTGAAAACCATCACATTGTTTGAATGAAAAATTATATATAAAAAAATGAAAAACTTAAGGAGACAAAGAATGGCTCTTGCTTTTTTCCTTCTTCTTTGACATGTGTCAAGAGATGGAGCTGCACTCAAGTTTATGGAGAACATTACTCCCATGTGTACCTCGAGAAAACAAAACTCCAGGACCTAGTTTCCCTCTCTCTCTATACTCTTTCTAACTGTTAAACCCTAACTGTTAGACTCTGACAGTTAGACTCCTCTCTGTAACCGTTAGAGAGAGCAGTCTAACCATTGACGGTTAGAGAGGAGTATAACAGTTTGAAACTAACTGTTAGACTCCTCTCTATATAAGTAAGATAGAGGAGTCTAACAGTTAGGTTCTAACTGTTAGAGAGGAGTCTATGAGTTAGGGTCTTAACGGTTAAAGTCTAAAAGCTAGACTCTAACTGTTAGGCTTACTGTTAGACTCCTCTCTCTAACAGTTAGAGAGAGGAGTCTAAGGCAACGATCAGACAGAGCGCGGTTCAGCAGCTGGGGGCGGCTTTTTGTAAGTTAACAGAGTCCAGCAGTTAGACTAACATTGAAGTCTAACTGTTAAGACTCCTAACAGTTGGAGTCCAACTGTTATTGAGAGGAGTCTAACAGTTAGACTCTTAACTGTCAGACTCCTAACAGTTACAAAGCAAGACTTTAAACAATGACGGTACCCTAATTAAGTGTATGCCTACTAAATAAAATATATTAAACCCTAAATTAAGGGAAACGTGTACTAGCCTATCAATGGATTTATAAATAAACGGTAACTAGTTATATTGTTTGATGCCAAGATCTCTACCCTACCGAGGCTACGAACAACGAATTTTGAACAACGTTTCTCAATCAATGTAATCGATAAGCAGTGAAGATAAACATTTATAAAGGTACTCACAAAGTACAAAGACGCATAGTGAAACACAGGTACAAGGAACAGATGGAAACAGGAATTTGTGAAAGTGTATGCGTGAATTTAATCACTCGCTAACAATGCGCAAAACGGGACACTGCACATTTGCGGCGCAACCGGGTTCTATGAATGCGCACTCAATGCGCATTTAGGTGAGTTCGTAACTAGTTCGGTAGGCTACTGTGTCAAGTACTGTGAGAATGAATGGAATATCTGACCAATAATTTTTTTGCAATCAAATTATCTTATACGTTTAAGCTGTAATAAATAGGGATAGAGGTCTTTTTTAGATGTTCTACATCATACAATAATATGTAAAGTACACTGTTCTACAAATTGCAATAACTCTGTACACCTGCTGCTCATAAAAAGCCACACAATTAACATTTGGCAAAAAACACTCCCAATCCTAATACTACGTTTCCACATCAAATACTATCAGCACAATCTTGCTGAAACCGATCCTCAATGTACCATTGAGGATCAGGATTCTTCTGGTTGCAATACCTCTAGATTTGTAGAGAAAGTTTGATTTATGGAACGAAGTTATTGCTTTGGCCTGCCGGAGAGTTGTTGAGATAGTCCTGGAGAAATTGGGCGGGCTAGTGGTTGGTGGTTGTTTCTATTTAGCTGTATATCATATCTCAGGAATCTTTAACACGGCGGCCCGTTTGTCCGTAAGGCGTGTGTTGCTGCCAAACATCGTTATTCAAATAAGACTTATGGAACAGGAATTTGGCTATACACTCTGATACACACACAACCTCAGATGGACACGAAGTATCTTGCATAAGATACCCAGAAGTTCACTTTGAGCTCAATATGCACTCACACACACACACACACTCTCACACACTCTCACACACACACACACACACACACACACACACACACACACACACACACACACACACACACACACACACACACACACACACACACACACACACACACACACACACACACACACACACACACACACATAATCACACACACAAGCTTGCTTGTTTAGATTCGCGGCGTAAACTTTACCTCAATCATTTAGAATGTGGACTCCATGCAGCCAATAAATACCGTGTTTATATGAGCCTTGCAGCAATTAATGGACGACTCTTCTTGTGTTGTGACAGTGACAAATGTTTGCGTGTTTCATAGCACAATAGAGTCACACACCGAACGGGGAAATCGATTAAATAATTAGAATCTGTTTGACATTACAAAGCAAAATTATAGGTAGCCTATATTTAGGACGAAGCCAGATTGAGTTAAAGAAATATGCGTCAAAGCCCACCACTGCCACACAATGATTTATTATAGGAATTGTCTGAATGCGCAAAGTTCGACAGGAAAAGGTAATCCATTAGACACAACATTAGACATGACAAAAACAGCCATACATTTAACCGCTTTCCACCTTAGGTCTCATCAGACAATATTCCATTCATGACCCCTAATTAGGGCAGCAAACAATAAGGAGAAATTAATTAAACCCACCTAACAGACATTTATGCCGCTGCAGAGGCCAAGTGAAAATGAGAATAGGCTTACTTTTACTTGAAACTGGCCATTTAAAAAAAATTTGAATAAGCATACTCAAGGAGTGGGACGATAGACAGGCGCCAGGCAAGAGTGAAAGGACCAAGTTCCGTTTTTTTAATTGAATTCCCCACGGAACTGCACATGCGCATAAACTGCAAAGATTTAAACAATCATCTGAATTGAACGGTTAACGTTTACTGCTACACGAATGTCACGCTGTCACGGCACGGATGAAAACGATTATGTCATCATTTATTTTATTTTGTTAACGACCACACAGTTTTCTTTGTCCCTTCACTTAAATTAAACGTTTTTCTGTTACAGAAATAGCCCTAGTCTACCCAGGCCAAATTTTGACTGGCTTTATGCAGGAGCTGTCATTGGGAATTTTGAAGTGGAGTAAAAATGATTGTGTAAACTAGGCACTTCCAACTGAAGTGTCTTTTGTGAGCTGATTTTTTAAAAACACCAGGGTTTTTATACCGACTCGCTTAAATAAACCAATATTTTGTTTTCTAATTCCTTATCCTTTTTGTCTACGAATAGGCCAGAGACCCTGAGATGAACAAAACACTGTTTATCGAAATATGCTATTTGTTACACTTAATTGTATTATTTAATGATACGCTATTGTTTGAATGGATCAAAGCTATCACATCGAAAACAAGTTATATTTAGAAAAGTCATTAGTCACAAAAATAGGATATTTTTAGGCCTCTGTAGGGATGGGGCGTGTCCTCTGGAGCGGAGAAGGATATGACGTCGCGCACGCGGAAGATGTGTGAATGTTTACTGATGACGTTTGCTCGGGACCACAGAGATGTGCTAACCAGACCAGCTAACGAGATGCATTAGTTACTCTAAAGTTGTAATTCTTACAATAGCTTCAGGATAAGTGGGCTAACCGGGTAAGAATAACGCGTTTGCTTTTCCCAAGCATTGACTCTGGTGGTGATAATATGATATCGAATATAAAATATATATTACAATAGCTACAGTAGCTGTTAGCTTAGCTCCTCTCCTTCTCTGATGCTGTGGTCTCCAGAATAATAGCACCCACTAAGTTATGCTGGCTCTGAATGGGTTTACTGTTGACACCGATGCATTGTCATGATCTAATTGAAACATCGTTTCACGTATGGCAACTACTGAGGAGGAACGTCTAACTGACGTTCATAACCAAGTAATGTTAGCTAGCTCCCCTAGGTGTAAGTATTACTCTCAGAGTTTAAGACATGAGCAGCATGTTTGTACATCTAAAATACAGCCCAAGTACATCGAATGGCACACTACTAAAACATATTTAGTCGGGTCTTCTAACTACGCAAAGTGCTTGCTGTAATGATTAGGACTTGCTCCAGTTATATGGACTGAGAGGTGTGTTGGAACCGGTTGGGACATCTGTAATGATCAGGACTTGCTCTATTTACATTGACTAAGAGGTGTGTTGAAATCGATTGGACATCTTTAATGAACAGGACTTGCTCCAGTTATATTGACAGAGATATGTAGAAACCGGTTGGAACATCCGTAATGATCAGGACTTGCTCCAGTTGCTCCTGGACGGAGAAGTCTGTTGTTACCGGTTGGAACATATTGTTGACATTAGACTACCTGTCAGTAAGCTACCGTTGATTACTGGGTTGGAATAACTTACCTTTACGTCGCGGCAATACGGAATAAGGATATTGGGTTAATTGTATGCTAATTCAGTGCTTGTTCAGACTGAGGTTTGTGCACTTGTTGGTAATTTTTCTCTTCTCTTCAGTTTCTCTGCAGTAGTTTTTAAAAAATACAACAGATAATTGGTTTGTTGTTGGTGTGAATTGGTATATCATATACATTTGTAACAAGAAGACTGTTGTCTATTCACATTACATTATCTAGCTAAACATCAACTTGAACATAGTCTAAGCAATGACTTGGAGAGATTTATCTTTCAATTTAAAAATACTTGTCTGCCCGTCAGATGGCTAGTCCATTTAATTGATGAAGATATTGGACAACACTATGAAACCATGACGAAAGATGTCTCCATAAACTGGCCAATATGTGTGTGTGTGTGTTTTATTCAATGTGACCCAAGACGGGGACAAGATGTTGGAGTCCTACGTCACACCACTCCTGATGAGCTATGTCAACAAATACATAAAGAATCTAAAGCCGTCAGACCTGCAGCTCTCCCTATGGGGCGGGGATGTCGTGCTCAGCAAGTTGGATCTGAAGCTGGATGTCCTAGAGCAGGTATGCTAAGTGGTACTATTCGTATCGAAAGAACATCATAAGATATCCATTGATTGAGTGACCACATTAACTTGCATATAACCCAAATAAATAATATTATTTTTACTTTACAAATTATTTAAAATGGCACAGCAGCATCTCTTCTGGAGTCTATGGTCACACTAGAAGTTGATTGTTGCAGCTGTTTCAGTTTTGCCAGTTTATATAGCAAATAATGTTGGACTAGGAAAAACTCACAGTACACCGAGATTAACCCCTTCTATCTAATCAAATGTTCTTCAATTTCTATATGAAATCATTATGCACCACCAGTTATTTTTTGTATCTCAAAAGTGTCCGTTATGACACTTATATTCCGTTATATTCATATAGCCTACATCATTTGCAACAACAGGCTGAAAAAGAAAAAGAAGAGAAGTGTTCTGTTACAGGATGCTGATACTGCATCAGTATTATGTTGACGTGAACATGTTGAGAAATATACTTGAATGTTTTACCTTCCACAGCTTTTTTAACAGTCTGTACATTTTTATAGCTGTCATATCTGGATAGGATCAATGTTACTTTGGTCAAAAAAAATCTCCTGTGCTGGCTGAAGTTCTTCAGTTTCAGAAGGGCTGTCCAAAGTACTACCTAACACAACATCAATTGTGATACAAGTTGTTATTGCATGCAGCCTTAAGAAAAAACTCGCATTGGGAATTTGTGTTGAAAACTTGGCAGTTTACTCCGTTTAGGAGTTTGCTAGCCCATATAGCTAACATTTGGAAACTTTTATTAAAAGAAGGGTCAATGAAAACCTACTTTTAGGACTTCTATTACTACTACTTTTAGTATCACTTTGGTGGTATTAGAAAAATACCTTAATATGTTGTAACTATTGGTTTTTGCTCTAAAGGAGCTATTTGAAACAGAGTTGTAGGTGACCAGTTTCATGATTTAATGGGTGGAAGAGTAGTTCAAGATGCAGGCCAACCTTTTTCCCTGGCCTCTGAATAAATCTAATTTAGATGTAGCCGTAACATATTTGTAATGTGTCGCTATTGGAAGGAAACATTGTTCCAACCTTAAAACACACAAATACCACAAGTAATTTTCTTCATGTTCCTGCCTTCATAAAATAACATGCACCAGTGAGGTCGAGCTGAAGTTAAAGTCCTTGCAACTCTGGCCCCCTTTCCAACCACTTTGTATCTTCACAGGAACTGAAGCTACCCTTTACCTTCATGAGCGGCCATATCCACGAGCTGCGTATCCATGTGCCATGGACCAAGCTTGGGTCAGAACCCGTGGTCATCACTATCAACACTATGGAGTGCATCCTAAAGCTGAGAGATGGAGCCCAGGTGAGTTCAAAACTAAAGCCGACGTCACTAACTTTCAAAAGTGTATGCTGTCTCATTCATAGTAAGAGGGCGGTGTCGAGACCTCAGGGATTTTACTGTGGAATGTTAAACATGGAATGATGGAAATGTTGTCTTTGGTCGCAAAGGTTCATCAACCTGAAAAATACTGCAAAGGGTCTTCAAATGTTAATTATTTCTTAAATGGTATACACTTTAATTGCACATCATACTTTATTATGAAGGCTGTATTGGTGCTCAGGTTCAGTGTGTTCCATTGATGTGGCATGTTGCCTGAGTTCTCTGCTGCCCTGATTAGTAGCATCTGTAAAGAGTTGTAATAAGTAATGGCACTGCATTTACATTTACATTTAGGGCATTTAGCAGTCTGATAATCACAGACTATCGTTAGGCAGGGAAATGTTTTACTACAGCTACAACGCAACAACTAAACCCTACTTAACTAAACCCTATCCATCTAGTTCTGGTTTGGCTACACATTACTCAAGCATGGATTAAAAGTTGTTAATATGACATGGCTAAGTAGCATTTGCTTTTATCTTTGTGATCAGTGCCTAATTACACCTGATGAGTTGGGTCCGAGAAGGAATGCCCTGAAGTAAATGAGAAAAAAAACAAAGAAACTGAAAGCAAATATGTCACGTGCCGTTTAGGCAAAATAATGATGTAATGTCTTTTGTACAGTGATTTTTATTTTGATCTACATTTTCAAAAGCTTCTGAGAGGGTAAATAGAGAGCACATTGGCAAGTGCTGCAAAGACAGGGAACACATTTTAAAGTTTGAAGATAAAAGTGTGTCATGATTCATTCTACTAGGATTAACTATTTGCAAATGGTTTTTACATTTATCAAGAGAAGCATCTGTCTTCATGTTTGAACCAGATGGGCTTTAGTTCAAAACAGATATTAGGATTTCTGCTACCTCCTTTCAAAGGGTCCTATTCTACACTAATTATATTAACGCAAAATATCTATTAAATACCTCACATTTATCATAACTACTGTAGTACTTAAATATTTAACAAAGTCCCTTGACTTAAAGTGTTTTATTTTTTATTGTTGTCCTTATAGGTAATCAGAGAAAAAAAAGTTACTTTGAGCTATACCATGCCCAAATGGAGACATGAATCTGAAACCAATTAACCCAAGAGCAATATTGATATTATTGTGTTCAGGTAGTTATGATTATAAATATTTTCATTTTCAAGTAGGGTGTATGAAAGACATTTTTCTTAGATTTATTTATGCAGAAGCGCCTGCTCCTACCTCTGCCACCCATGAATCTCAGTACTGGCCAGTATCCCAAGGTAGAAGTTTCAAGGCCAGATGTCCCAGGAGAAACACATTTCAAGGGAAGTCAATTACAGCTCATTATATAGACTGCGGCAAAAAGATTTGTAACACATGAGCTGCACAGACCTAATGGTAAATATCATAGTAAGCACATGGCTACTGCTCAAGTGATCAGGTTTCCAGTTAATTGGACCTTTTCACATTGTTTTTACACCGGCTTATTGCGAGTAAATTCAAAACAAGTATTTGTAACAGCTGTGCTGTGACGCTCCCCGAGAAAAGAAAATAATTATTTGGAAAATTGCTAATTACATTTTGGACAAATTATTCATTCCTATGCACACCCTTGAGACCCATTATGGAGTTGCGCCAGACCTTCAGCATAAGTCCTTGTAGCAGGAGGAATTTTAAATGAGTCGCCATACTATTTCCTATCGGGCCTTGACCGACTGCTGTGTTCTCCAGCCAAGAAAATTGACCACATTTCCGTTGTATTCCTTAATTAGTTTACGCTATAACGTGATATATTAATTACATTTAAACTTGTTTTAACCCATGATTAGAACATCTTAATATTGTTTGTGGTGTTCTTCCAACAGCACTTCCTATTCAAAGAACAGTAACCCCTGTGGTTACATTCTTAGACCATCAGAAATTAAATTATATCCCCCAGGTTAACCAGTCCACTATATTACACCCGTTATGCACTCGGCCTGAATCCAATTTTAATCTGCTTTCCACTGGGAAATGCAGTAGATTTGGCATGGCTGTATTTGGCGCTAGGGCTATCACAGTAAGTGAGCCAACCAAGTCATTTCAATGGTAGCCAATAGAGCAAAAACCTGAAAATTGTGATCGTGTATGGAAAGTCTTGCACTCAAAGTTTAGTAGATTAACTAGTGTTTCTCTTGTCCAGCAGAGACAGGAACTTTGTGGTGGACGTTGTGCGGCCAAAGTGTGGAAATGATAAATGATATAATTAATATGGTTTGTTTTCATAATTACTGTTAAAGCCTGAGCGCTGGCCTGTGTAAACATCCATGCCTCTTTTGAAGTTCATTAAGGGTCGTATAATTTCACTAGAATTATTTGGATCTCTTAATGTTCTTGTTTCCCCAAGAGAGAGGAACTGGATAGTATTAAGGATATTCGTATTGCTCAACGGGGCCCATCTGCAAAGCACAGAGAGCAGCACACAATTATAGTTTCCAGCAAATGTGGAAAACTGGGCACTTTGCAGCACTTAGAGATTATAGCTCCTTCTGCATTCTTGTTGCCTGAAATAGGCTTTAATGTGAATTTTTTTGTCAGTTTGTCATTGAGACTTGATTTACTTAAGACAATTAAAAAAACGAATGCCCAAAGTGTCAATTTGGCATCCTGTGCTCTTGACTTGAACTACGTAATTTAATGATGTAGCGATATGCTATTAACGTTTTATGGCTTTTAGAACTTGAAGTTTTGTGAATTACAATTTCTGTTTCTCAGAAGTTCATTGTTTTTGGTGTCTTCATTTGGCCTCATATTCTTTGTTTTGTTAAGGCTGGAACTTGTGACGGTGGTTCATGTTGACGTTGAATTATTAGTGTGGACATCGCCATGTGAAATTAGGCTAAGACTTCCTCTGTGCTTAAGAGCTCACTATATGTAACAGGAGATTGGTCATGGGGATGAAAGGGTTTTGTAGTAGTCAACCTAAACTCTTTCCTCTTGCGCAGACATGGGAGACACTCTCCAAGTGTCTCCCATGTCTCTCTTGAGGAATTCGATATGAGTGTGCTGTTTGATCTTTGTCCATAAATTAAAACCGTAGTCGGAATTAGCTAAGAAATGTATGGGATGAAACAATGCCTTTTAAATCTATCATGCCATGCAGTGCTCTTATGGAAACTACAGTTATAAATAGACTTCATGATAGGAGTTGGCTACAGTCTTTAAAGTTAGCAGCACTAGACCATGTCACTTGCATCCTGAACAACTAACTATATTTGGTACATTTAATTTCTTACATTAGGCCGAGTTGGCGTCTAAAGGTTTCAATTTAAATATGGGGGGCTGTTTCTAGTCTGTGGTATGATGCTGGGCATGTGGTTTTAAACCTCAGAGCATTCAAACTTTACACCATTATGAGCAGACTGATGAAACCTTTCACGGTGGAAAATGTTTCTTCAGAGTTTATTGTGTGGCTGTTTTGGGGATTCTTTTCTTTTATATTTGCAAAATCGGCAGTTAGCAATGATGCTGCAAACTTGGGGACATCGTGTTTTCCGACATCCCAGTAAACCCCTCCATGTTAAGAAGCCAATTGACATTGGGCAAAGATAGAGGAACCAGCTGGACAACAGTTAAAGTGAATGCTAATGCTCTCAGGCACTCGTTTCTTTACATATGTGACAAAGATAAGGGTTTGGGTTTACCACGGAGGCCCGTTTAGGTTTGGCTCGGCACGCTGCTTGATCTGGATGTTTTATGGCTGCTGAGTACATTTATCCCTGATGTGGAGAATTTGATTGAGGCATTGCCTCAAGATGATTTGTGGGACGTGCCTGTGAGTCTTGTTGGTTTGGCACACATTCACAACGTGGTCCTTTCTGCTGCTTTGTTCCGTCTGAACTATTTTCAAGGGCTTCACAACACTAACCCTTATTGTGAATTAATAATGGATAATACATGTGATTTAGGGAACCCCCTTTTTCCATTCCTAAAGACTTCTCCGAAGCCATGGGTTTTCATTCCACCATGGGATTTACCAGATAACTGACCATGGGCTACTTGTGCACGCTTGGATTTTACAAAGCAAACCATCATGTGACCTGAAGATATTTATACTGAGACGCATTCCATTTGACCAAGTGACACGTTTAAATTAGACCCATAAACTACATCATAGGTCTTAAAACATTGTGACCTCCCATGCACCGTTTACTCTTCCTCCTGTAGCTACTGTTTTCTGGATGCTACTGCTGTACCAGTTGTGGTTTCCCACCCAGAGTTGAATCCACAACCCACTGCTAAGGCAACCCAGGATATATGCACTGCTCCACAGCTGTCAAAGTGCATAGACCCTTGTGGTAATCCTTTCCACTCATGCATTAGTGTATTGTTGACATTGTTTAACTGGAAACCCTGAACCAAAATTACGTTAGACAATTGGAATCGAGTAAACTGATAATTTGGGATGGATTTGAAATTGGTTATCGCACCACTGTATTGCGCCATTTAAACAAGTGTGAAGACATTCAACTTACAATCACAATCAACGTTTTGTCTCAATATTTAACAAAGGCTTCAGTGGAGGACAAGGAACATTCTCCATAGTGCCCGGCCTGCTCCCATCATTCGTCGAAACACAAAGCACAAGAAAACCAGCTAGTGGAAGTTTGTAATTAGATATTACAAACTGGATAATCTTTCTCCCAATGCCATCCGGAAATCTTGCCTTTGATTCCTCTGCTCTCAGGGAGCAAACGGCTTACCGTGATTCCTCCATAAATCAGTGTGATCATCAGCCCTGCCGGGCCTTGTCTTCAGGACACACGGCTTTGGATAAGCTATGTTTTTGTTTCTTAAATTCAACCTCCTGTAGTTGTTTCAAAACCCATTTCAGACTTATGATAAAAAGACAGCGATGTCACAAGACTATCATCTCCTTAGGAAGTTTGGGAACTTTCTCTGATGAGAGACAGAAAGTAACCAAGACTAAAACATGGGACCAAACATTAAAATAGAAAGGGGCACAATGAAAGAAAAAAAAAGAGAAATGTCAACAAGAGGAAATGAATGAGTATCAAAGAGTAATCTTTAAGGGCTGTTCAGAAGGGCTATGGCATTACTTCAATGTACATCAGCTTAAAATAGAGAATTATTGCAATAGTTGTGGAGGAGGGGACACCAGATTGTTTACAATGTGTCAGACCTTCAGGTAAACTTTCATGAAAGCCAGCCTCCTTTGTTTGTTTTATGACCCCTCCCTACCTACCACTGCCGTCCAACTCCCGACATGTCCCATATGGCTCTGAATTGACTAAGCAAATGTATCAACAGAGTATCAACATTTAGACAACTCTTTAATGAATGTTGTGCATTTGAACCATACCCTTTCAAGTAATGTAATGCCATTTAATAATTATGTTACATTTCAATATAGAGTCACTAGACTCTATATAATGACTCTATACTAGATATAGAGTCATATAGAGTCATTTAACTTCAAATAAATACAGAGCTAGTCGTGAGATCCCCTTTGTATTTCATCTTTGTTCTTGGTCTCAAACATTAGCTTTTTATCATCCCAATCCACTGGTATTTCCCCCTGGTGTTCTGACCTGATTTAAAGCATCTGCAGCGGGGAGCTGAGTGTGTCGTTTCAGCAGAGGAACTTCTGCCTAGCCACCATTATCTGTTGAGTCAGACAGGCTACATAACTTTGCCTTTGACTTATGTGTCTTTGTGGTTTAATTAAGATTGGGAGTCCTGGTGGTTTGTGGTTCCTTTTACTTCTCAGACAGTTTTCAGACACAGGAAAGAAGCTTTGGGGGAAAAATTAAACCCAGTGGTGTCCTGTATCAAATGAGTCAAAGGACTGATCAATACACTCTGGGCAGGATGCTGCTACTTCACTGCCTAATCCCTGCTCTCAGGCCATCCGGACTACAGTCACCCTTTAGTGGAAGCCATTAAATGTGTTGTGCCGCTGGTTGAATTGTACTGTGGAGAGCGATTACATTACAATTAGGGTTAATTTTCATTTAACTTGGGATTTCTTAACATGGCAGTTTAGAAAACTATTGCCATTAAGAACACAATTGCCCATCCACTTGCTAGTCTTTTGTTTAATTCAACCATTCAGTATTATAAGGTTTTTATGCTCAGCAAGCTGCACAATTTGGATCAAAAGTTTGAGGTATTCTTTGTGTATATTAGAGGGCCACAGCTTTCAATGCTGTTTATATGTCTTGCACAGGCTAAGGCCACCATCGTTGGCCCATTTTTCACTACACTTCTCTTCATGTCATCACCCATTACCACTTTTATAGAGACGGATACATCTGACATTTTCTTTTACTTTGGGTGAAACAGAAAGCTATTAAAAGGGGTAACACAGTAACTGGGAGCCCCCGTGTGTAATTTCTCAGTGCAGAAAGGTAGGCTTGTATGACTCCATGTTACACAAACTGTGGGTGGTCCTTGTTTAATGTCTCTGGGTGAGTGCGTGCGCCATTTAGCAGACCCTCACCCCTCTGACCTATGAATGATTCCACTCTTATTATAGAAATAATGACGCCATATAAGGCAGGATGCTTTAAGCCAGTAAAACGGGTTGTATAGAGCCAGTCGGTAGCTAACCACTTGACTGCACAAATCTTTGATGTTGCCTTCACCTATTAAAACACAATTCTGTATACCTAACATGTCAACCTTGTTTAGTGCAGCAGAGAGGGCTTCTAAGGCTTATTAAATGGAACTAAATGTCCTCGCAGTCTTGTTTTAGTGGGAATATCTTAATTAAAAAATGTGTATATGTAGAGTTGTTAGTATTTGCTTTTATCTTGGCAGGGGCCTGGTCTCCTGAGATTAGCGGAAAGAGACGAAGAATGTAATATGAATAATTGAGCCACATGTCACTCTACAAGGTGGGGGGGGGAGAAGGAAAGGTGATTGTGTGCAGAAGGCATATGGTTAGTTGAAGAAATAACAAACACGGCACACTTGAAGGAGAGTTACGCCTCGGCTTGAGATGGACCACATTGCTTCTTTAAAATGACCAACATGATAAGAATTTACATGTGGCATAGCTGAGTTGTAATTTAATGAAATATTCAGGGAAAAAGGTGGACATTGGAATATTGGGCGTTTTCCCTTTTCCATGGCGGTTGGGCTTGCTAACAGAGATATCAACACCACTACCTGGCCACACGCCTGCATTTGTTGCAATACCGGCGCATGCATTACTCATCTCCAAATCATATGGAAGACATGAAACGTGTCGTCTTTGTTACATTCGGTAAAAGATCAAGAATTGATCAAGATAAAGAAAGCTTGAAAGATTACAAATCCAACAAACCCTCTGTCCACAATGAAACCTTTTTAAACAGTTGCTCCTGTCTGCCTTGGAAAAAAGATCAAACCGCGCACAGACTTCCATCTCTCATGTAACTTTATGAACGTTGCTTCTGTTCCATTGCAACCCGCCGTATAAAAGCTGCATCACCACGAGGGCCTGCTGAGTTCCGCTCCGTGTGTTCCAGCGCTGCAACATGGCTTTGGTATTTCTCAACACTGGGGGAAAGTCCTCTCCCATTTCTCTCTGCGTGATTTATTCTATCTCGCTGGATGCAGAACATCGATGCTCTCCAAGAAAGTCTCAGGCCCTTTTGCTGTGCCGAACGCCTTCCCACCAGCTGCACCTCACATGTGCAATTAAGCTGTCAGGAGTAACTTCGGCCACTACTAGTGCTGTTCCTGGAGGTTGGCGAAATAATCTGCCGCCTGCAGGGTGCTTATGTCTCGTATCACACCGCTAATACTGTGTGGTGAGCTGATGATGATGATGATGATGATGATGATGCTGATGAAGGGCAAACCTGGAAAAGCAGGAGCATTTCATGCGTGACAGATGGCATTCGGTAATGTTCATGTTAGAATGCGATCCTGCCACTAGTTGTCAGCAATTTACCAACATTGAGAATAAGCTTAATTTTTTGCATGTGAAATGATGTGGTCAAAACACTTTGGCCATTCTTATAGGTTTGATTAACATGAATAAATATGACTGTTATATAAATAAATATTATTGTTATATTTTTGATACAAAATACATGATGCATATATTTAGTTATAATCATATTA